>CAUYUJ010014915.1:268921-363720 GCA_963575745.1 Prorocentrum cordatum
TGACTCCCCTGGGGGCGGCCGAGGCAGCGGTGCCGACCACGGCGGACATCCTACAACCGCCACTCGACGTTCCTGCGGAAGCAGGCGATGATGGCGGACTCGGGACAGGCGTCTACGACGACTACCTGGACGACCAGGTGACGAGCGAGGACGCGTACCACGAGGTGGGCTTCGTCAACCTGGACTGGTGGGACGCCGTCGGGTGGGACCGCATCCTGCTCCACGGGGCGCCCACCACAGCCATGATCCCCGACGGCATGGCGGCAGCCGTCAGCCACGTGAAGGCGCGGCTGTGCTTGGCAATTGAGCAGGCCCGCCAGGGCAACGACGCTCAGACGTCGAGCACGTTGACGAGGCTGTGGAAGGTGTTCCTTTCGCTGGACGGACTGCTGTTCAGCGAAAATGCGACCCCGACCCCGACGACACGGCGTGAGCGCCTCCAGGAGCGCCTGCGGTGGATCCAGGACGGCCAGTGGGATGTCGCCTGGCTTTCCATGGAGGACCAGACGCGCACCACGGTTACCACGAAGGGCCGTGAGGATCACGTCGCAGCCCGTGTACGCCGTGTCACAGAGCTCGCACGAGCGGGAGAGATGTCTCGGGCGGCAGCGGCAGTGTGGCCCCAGGGGGACACGGCGGACGCAGCGGCGGTGGCGAGGAAGTTCAGCACCACCCAGCAGCCCGAGGCGCCTCGCCCAGGCGAGTGGGGCCCTCTCCCTGGCACTGGGGCCGCCCCGCGTGGGCCAGGGAGAGGGCCCGCAAGGGCGGAAGCCGACGTGGCGATGCCGCCAGCCGCAGCTCCCCACGAGCTCGACGGCGCAGCAGAACTCCACCGCCGCGTGGCCAACCACCTCAAACGTCAGTTTGGTCGTTTCCCCCGCCGTGGAGGGGCGGGGCCTGGAGGAGGACGCTACGAGCACTGGGCCCCTCTCAAGCACGACGAGGATGGGGCAGAGGCGGTGGCCAACACGCTGGCACGACTGGCCATCGGGGACCTCCCCTCCGAGGCGCTAGCCGCAATGACTGCGGCGCGCCTCACAGGCATCCCCAAGGCAACCCCTGGGGATGTGCGAGTCCTGGGCTGCGGAAACGTCGCCCGCCGCATGGTGGGCCGCAGTGCCGCCAAGGTCCACCACAAGGACATGCGGACGGCGGTGGGGGACCAGCAGTTCGGCCTCGCCAAGGACGGGTGTGGTGCACTCCATCGGCGCCCATGCACGATGGCCAACTCGAGTCCAGGCAATTGGGTGGCGGCGGTGGACCTCGGGGATGCGTTCAGCAACATCCCCCGCGACCTGGTGAAGGAGGCCGTGCGCACCAAGGTGCCTGCGCTGGCCCCGTTGGCGGAAGCCTGGCCCCCCGCCCGAACACGCCGCGCGGCGAGGGGCGGGTCACAACCCGCCCAGCTGGTCGACCAGATCCGTGGCCTCGACCAGGGCTGCCCGATGAGCCCAGGCTTCTACGCGGTCGGCACCGCGGATATTCTCAGCATCGGCCGCATGGCCGTGCGCGCGGTGGACATGGAAGGGGACTGCTTGGCCTTCCTGGACGACGCGCACTTCGTGGGCACCGCGGCCGCTGCGTTCCGCGGCCTGGATGCGTGGCGAGCCCGCATCGAAGCCCACGGGATGAAGCTCAAGATGTCCAAGACCCAGATATGGTCCCCCGATGCCCAAGCTGTCTTGCCGCCCGGGTTTGCAGAGCACGCCCAGTACCGCGCCCAGAAGCTCAAGGCGGTGGGGTCTACCCTGGCCTACACGAACCACGACGTGGACACCGACTGGAGGGACGTCCCACTCACGGACTTCGCCGTCCCAGAGGACCTCGATGAAGGGGGGCCACGGGCAAGCTGGCGGCGCCGGGGCCGCCCCGAGCGCCGCCGCGCCACCCCCCTGCGGCGAAGCCTTCCTCCAGAAGCAGGACCGCTACTTCAAGGAGATTCTGACGCTACGCAGGCATGGGATCTCTGCCTTTGACGCATTCCAGTTGATGCGGATCTGGTCGAGGGGCGCCCGCGTCCACATCCAGCGGGCGCTCCCGCTCACGGCGGCGTGGAGCCGCAGGGTGGATGACGGAGTGGTCGCCTTCGTCAACGCCCTGCTCGGGGTCACGGCGGCCCCCCGAGAGCAGATCTCCATGAAGGTCAGCGACGGAGGTCTGGGCTGTGGCAGCGCTGAGCAGCGCGGCCCAGCCGCCCTCCTGGCATCCTGGGAAGCTGGGATTCACGCGGCAGCCCAGGAGCTCCGAGAATCGACGACGATCGGCCTCGTTCGGAGGTGGCCAGGCCTTGGCCGTGCCCTCTCAGCAGCAGACGAGGAGCAGGGGCGGCTGGCTGGCGGCCGTCGCCCTCAGAGTGACCGCTGGCAGGGCCTTCTGGAGGGGCGGAAGGGAAAGGACCAGAAGACGTACACCCAGCACGTGCGGGACCACGTCACCAAGACGTTCACGGCCGCGCTGCCAGTGACGGCAGCGGCGGCGGTGCACAGTGCCTCGGGCAGCTCAGCGGGCGCCTGGTTGGATAACTTCGAGGGGGTCTCGCCCCTCGCCGACCGCGCGTTCTGCATTGCAGCCAGGAGGCGCATGCACCTGCCGCTGCTGCAGTCCGAGTGCACGTGCCTGAACCGACCAGCAGCGCCCACCCGCGCGATGGCGCAGCACGGCCCGACGTGCGGCCGCACGGTGGACGTTTGGGGCGCTCATGCGCTCAACTGTCCCAGGGGAGGCGGCCCGACGCGCCGCCGCAATGCCATCCGAGACGCCGCGGCGCTCTGGCTGCGCGGGGTGGGCCACCATGCCCTGCTGAAGCAGGTCATCCCAGAGTGGTACACGGAGGAGCAAGGCGCGGCCACATTGGACGTGGTGTACCATCGGGGCATCCATGGCCGAGTTTGCCTCGACACCAGCTCGGTGGACGAGGTGGCAGTGGCTCAGACGGGGCGGCCACGCCAGGCAGCCCTGCAGCGCAGAGAGAAAGTGAAGCACCGTAGGTACCCATTTTCGGGCCTGGTGCCCTTTGTTCTAGATGTCAACGGCCGCTGGGGCGCAGAGGCTGAGACGTGGCTGCGCCGTGCCGCAGGGGAATTGCCTGAGGCCGAACGGCCCGCGGCTCGCGCAGCCCTGCGCTCGGCAGTAGCCAACGCCCTGCAGGGCCAAATTGCGGAGCAGGTCGCCCTGGCGACGGAGGACGCAGCGAGACTGGATGCAAGGGCCGCCCCGAGCGTCCAGTCTTGACTAGCTGTGGCCCCACCCCCACTTGCGTGCGGTTACTGACCCTCCTCGCCCCCCCCCCTTTCCTGCAGCCCTGATTAGTCGTGAAAAAATAGTCACATCTGCAGTGTGCAAGGTATTGCTCAGTCCCCTTGAGGCGCGCACAATGCGCTATTGCAGTGTCATGGTTGGTCTGCACGCCATGGTGTGTTGCCTCCCCGTTTTGTGCATGTTGTGGTCTCGGCATGTCACACTTCTGATGCCCTTTATCTCTGGCATGAGGTGGTCCCGCAGCCCATGTGGGATGAGCCTTCATGCAACCAATAGCACCTGTCCAAGGCCGCTGGCTAAAGAGGCGTCAAGAGGCGTTGAAGATCGGGGCCGCCCCGCGGGTCCTGGGGCCGTCGGCGGCCCGCCGTCCGCTTTGTCGCCCGCCCGCGACGTGGTTTCCTCGCACCCCCCCCCCCCCCTCTCCTGCCCGTCCAAGGTCCCGAACGGGGGTCAGGCCGTTTTCCGCCAACATAATGAACGGGCCCCACGCACCTGGAACCGTTGGTTTCAGCCCATAGTCTTCCTGTGCCACCGTTGTCCCGCCTTGGCATTTGGCCGCCCCATTTTTTGGTTCGGTGCACAGCCCCTCTCCTTCCCCCCTCCTCCCCGTCAGCTGTTTGGCTCGTGAGTACATGCCTCGCACATTCTCTCGAGCTGCACCTCCCGCCCCATCCGCCCGACCAAGTGATGGCGCCCAAGTTCTCGAAGCCCGCGCCGATGCCGTGGCTCGCCAAGACGCACGCCGCGGGGGAGGCACCAACCTCCAAAGCAAGGCCGACGCAGCGCCCTGTCCAGCAGGTAAGCTTGTCGGAGAGCGAAGGCGAGGAGTACGACATGATGTCCGAAGCGGCGGCCTTTCGGACGGCACCGACGGTGCACGCGGAATCAGCGACCCCCGCTGAGGACGCCGATGGAGGCGGCGGTACGGGGGCCGCCCCCAGTGCCGCCGCCGCCGATGGCGCCTCGGCGATGCCTGCATCGGCGGTGGTGCCAGTGACGTCGACCGCCCTGGCAGCGGCAGCCACGTATGCCGACTTCACCACAGAGCAGCGGCGTGGGCTGGACGCGCCCACCCTCGCGCTCCACAACCTTCAGCTGAGGGGGCATGCTGTGGGTGGCCGTGGCGGCCGCGGGGCGCGCAGCACTGCCGACGGCGAACGCGCCGTGGACGACGGGACCGCCAGCGAGGCCCCGAGTGCTGCGACCACGGGCGCCCTCAGCGGCCATGGGGGCAAGCGCCACCGCAGACGCAGCAACAAAGCCGTCTATGGCCAGGCCCCCCCCAGTCGAGCGACGGCGCACCAGCCGCGCTCGAAGACGTAGAGATGATGACGGAGGAGGACTACGCTGAGGCGGGCTACGTCCACTGCATGGGCGCATATTGGGCCCCGCCGCACCGCCTGGGCTGGTGTCGGAGGTGCACGGCGCTGGGCGACTGGAAGATCATGGCGGTGGAGTACGTGGGCGAGCTCAGCTGTGCGGAGATGCGCCGCTATGCGGAGGCCAAGGAGAACAACGAGAAATACCCCGATCTGAGGAGGGGCAAAGAGGGACAGTACAAGCTGTACATGTGCTCGAACTGCGTGGCGACGACGGAGGGCATCTCCGAGCACGAGGCCGTGACGCGCGCTGCGCGCGCGAACAAGGGCCCAAGCTCCATCGACCATGCCGCCAAGCGGGTGGCGAAGTTCCGTGCGAGCTTCGACTGCATCAAGGAGGGCATGGACGTCCTGGTGGGGTTCGCGCTCTCAGAGGAAGGCTTGCTTGCCCTGCGGAGGTCAACGGAAGGCGCGGGGGTGGGCATCGACCCTGAGAGTACAGGCGCCCCCCCCCCCCCCCCAGCCACGGAAGAAGTGGCGAGGGAGGTGGGCCGCCCAATGGCGAGGGAGGCGGGGGTGGTGCCAGGGCCGCCCCGTGCGCCACCCCCGCCCCTCGAGGAAGAACCTCCCAGTGACGAGGAGAACGACCCTCAGCCCGACGTGGACGCGGAGGACCAGGGGCTCCAGCTGACCGAGGCCCAGACCGTGAAGGAGGAGCCCTTGCTGCGGCTCGGCCTATCCAAGAAGTCGCTGAAGCGCATGGCGCGGGCCTATGGCGCCCCCAGAATCGAGACCATGCGCACCCACATGCTGGGCGGCCTGGGGGCCACCCTGGAGAAGAAGGAGGACATGGTGAGGGGCACCGAGGCGCAGGACGGATCCCAGAAGTGGCTCGACGCGCTGGGCGAGGAGGCGGAGGTGGATGTGGGAAGGCTGAAGAGGGGTCTCCTGGAAGCCTCGGGGATCGCAGATGCCCACCTGGGACACAAACGTGACTGGAAGGAGGAGTGCCAAGGCAACACCGCGGCGCAGGAGGCCCACCGCCGCATGGGCGACTACACGGACCAGTTCTACCGCGACAAGGGCTTCACGTTCAACATGTACTACAAGTGCGCGGCCAACAAGACCTGGGATAATCCCAGGGGGTGCTGTTCGGTGATCCGCTCGGATCGCTGGTCACAGCTGCTCTCATGCGCCCAGGAGGCAGCGGGAAAGGCGGGCCAGCGCTGGCACTGCCACTGCGGTGCGCGCTACTCGACCTCCTACGGAGTCTGCATCGAGTTCATAGAGGAGGAGGCGAACCCGCCACACGCGTGCTACATGCACGCGGAGCACCCCGAGGAGGACATCCGCGACCTGGAGGCCCTGCTGCGCTACGACAAGCTCAGGAAGGAGGGGATCACAGTGCTCAACTCGGTGGACCTTCTGAGGCACCTGCCCAAGGTTGAGCCGCTGGCGGTTGGCACCGTCTTCAAGCGCTATGCCCCGCACCAGGCACAGTGGGAGGGCCACTGTGTGCTGATGGAGGGGCTCACCTGGGAGAGCTTGCCCACGTTCGAGTGGACCGACCTCTACGCGCAGGTCGCCTGGGGACTGAACGACCCTGAATGGGCGCAAAACCAAGAGGGAGCGCCTGGAGATAGCGCACAGGGAATTGGCGCACTACGAGCGCCGCCACAACCTGAAGGAGGGCCGCCTCTCGGGCGGCGGGGGCGGTACAAGGGCCGCCCCGCGCGCCACCCCCGTTCGCAGCGCCAGCGCCCCACCAGCGAGCGGGGCCCGCGGCAGCCAGGACTCGCCACCACCGCCAGCGGGAGTCCCGCCAGAGGCCGTGGCCACCATGGGCTCCCCGCCGCCGCCGCCGACGGCGCCCCCTCATGCGCCGCCGCCGCCGACGCACCCGCCACCGCAGACGGGCGTGCTCCCGCAGCAGGCCCCAAGCGCTGCAGCCCTGAACGCGGCCCTTGGTGAAGACCTTGAGCGCCAGATCGTTGGGCCCTCAGGGCAGGCGGGGGGCAGCGGCGACCTCGGCGGGGAGGCGCGGGCGCTGCCGTCGCAGGTCGTTGCTGCCATCGCGCAGGGAACAGGCCAGCAGGCCTGAAGGATAATGCCCAGCAGGTTCCAGGGCCTTGGCAGGCCGCGTGAGTCCATGCCAAATTGTCTACTTGCTACTCTCTGTAGTGCGGCGGGCCCACAGCGGCGCCCCCCCCTCGCGTGGCGGCACCTATAGCCTGTGCCTAGGCTAGGCGCAAGACTACCTGTGCGCCCAGCCACCTTGGCTCGCCAATTGGCTTGCCATATCGGCCTCCTCACGCTCGCTTGCGCTCGTTGGCCTCGCTGGCGCTGCTGGGGCAGCCCCGTGTACTGCAGCGTCGCCGTCAGGCGCCTGGCCATTCTGGCCTGCCATCCTGGCCTCGTATCGAGCCTTCTTGCGCTTGTAGGCTTGGGTGGCGGTGCTGGGGTCGCCCCGTGTGCTGCTGCGCTGCCGCCTGCGCCTTACTCTTTGCTGTAGGGACCAGCTGCCCTCGGCCAGGCGCCAGCTGCTGCATGCACGTAAGACCCGCCCTTGGCTTGCCATCCAGGCCTTGCCTCGCGTCTTCTCGCGCTAGTCGGCCTGGGTGGCGGCGCTGGGGGCGCCCCGTGTGCTGCTGCGCCGTTGCTGGCGCTTCGCTCTGGGCTGTCAGTCCAACTGCCCACGGTGCGAGCGCCTGACGTTGCAAGAATGTCAGACCCGCCCTTTCACCCAGAAGAGGTGCGCGCTACATACTGGCAATGAGGCAGCCACAGGGACGCTCTTCCCTAGGTGGTTGAGCCGTGGTGATGTGGTGCACGAGACCGCCAGTAGTAGTAGTAGTAGTAGTAGTAGTAGTAGTAGTAGTAGTAGTAGTACTAGTAGTAGGAATAGTAGTAGTGGAAGTAGTAGTAGTAGTAGTAGTAGTCGCAGTAATAGTAATAGTAGCCGTTGTAGTCGCACTAATAGTGTCAATGGTGGTAGTATTAAGACTCGTATCGCACAGCGGGGGGCGATCATGTGTGGCAGACCCACTCGACCAGCCTGTGGCGTCGTTGGCCTGGAATCGCGCCCAGGGCACGGCGGCCCTCCCGTGGGATGAAAGGGCAAGCATGTATCGCGCTGGCCCAGCGTAGCTACGGCTTACGCAACGATGCCCCGCCCGCGGGTTCGTGTCTCTGGGCCCTGGGGCCCGAAATGCCCCCCGAGGCGCGCTCAGCCTTGAACGCCCGCGCTGGGGCCACCGCCGCGTCGACGCGAACTTCCCCCTGCCCCCCGTGCCCCCCCTGAAGAGGGGGCGGGCCAGAAGAAACATAAGCGCGCAACGACCAGAAAGAACTGCGGACAACCTCGGTGCGCTCGCGTCATGCCTGACGTTCTGCACCTCCCGTACAATTGCGTAGAACCCCGCTGTGTTCGCACATGCAGATGTCGAAAGAAGCAGTTATCCCGAATAATACGCCATGCATTTGGTACCGTGGCGCAACCTGGCGCTGAAGATAATCGCGCACCGTTGCATCATTTGCATGTTGTAAAATTGCGCAACCAAGCACTGCATACCATAACATAACAGCGCAAGGAATAACATCGCATCGCGGGGAACAAACCGAGCATTGCAACGCATGCCAAGGCATGTCGCGGCATTGGGACCGAGGCGCGCGGGGGCACTTCGAGACACCGGTAGGGCCACGAGACACCACGAGCCGGCATGAGACACCACGAGACACCACGGGGAACCACACCACATCACACCAGGCCTACCACACACCGCACCACACCACACACACACACACCACGCCACACCACGCACGCACCACACGCGCGGAGACACCACGAACCACCACGAGACACCACGAGGCACCAACGCACCACGGGACACCACGAGACAATACGAAACATCACACCACACCACACACCGAAACCACCATCGGAATCCCTTTAAATCGATTTTCCAGGTGGATCCCAGGATTACCCCCAGAATCCCTGGGAATCGTTTCCCAAGGATTCCGAAAGTGATCCCAGGATCGCTTCTGGAATCCCTGGGAATCGCTTCCCAGGGATTCCGAAAATGATCCCAGGGTCGCTTTTGAAATTCCTGGGGATCGCTTCCCAAGGATTCCGAAGGCGCTCCCAAGGTTTTTTCCTTAACATCCAGAATTCTGGCTTTCAAGTTTTTTGGGGTGTCGAATAGATAAGGATTATCCGGTAACGGTCCCGGGATCGCTCGCGCAATCCCTGGGAATCGATCCCCAAGGATTCCGAAGGTGATCCCAAGGGTGGTTTTCGGAACATTCCAAATTCTAGGTTTCGGATTGTCACGGGTGTCGAATACATAGAAATTGTCAGGAATCGTTCGCGGGATTGTTTCTGAAAGCCCTGGGAATCGATTCCCGGGGGGTCCGAAGGGGATCCGAAAAATATGTTGTTCGGGCAATTCCCGTGGAATGCGACCGCGCCCTGGCCCGCCCCCGCGCTCGCCCGCGCACCCCGCGAACAAATTAGAACCAAAGAAATCAATGAATAACAAAAGTTTCCCCCCCCCGAACGCGCAGTCGCCGCTGCCGCGCCCGCGCCCGTTCGGGCGCCCGCCCGCGCATCCCGCGAAAAGAAAATCAAATCCCAAACGTCAATGAAAGGCTGTAGTTTCCTCTTCCCAAGCGCATCATCACCGCCACCGTGTCCGCGCCCGTTCCTGCGCCCGCGCGCGCGCCCCCCGAAAAGGGGATAAAACCAGAACAACCTATGAAACACTATCGTTTTCCTTTTCCCAAGCGCGTCAGCGCCGTCACCGCGCCCGCGCACGCCCCCGCGCCCGCCCGCGCGCCCCGCGAAAAAAAGGGACGCGCCATTGCTGCCGCCGCGTCTGCGCCCGCCCCCACGCCCGCCCACGCGCCCCGCGGAGAGGGGGGAACACATTGAAACGCATTACTGAACGGCAATAATTCTCCCTTCCCAAAGCGCGACTGCCGCCGCCGCGTTCCCGCCAGATTTCGCGCCCGCCCACGTGCCCCGCGGAATTGCATTGGGGCCCCGTGGAATTCCGAAGAGTTGAAAAATTCCACGGAACTCCACGGAATCCAACAAAACATGTTGGTTGATTCACACTTTGATTTGAATTCCATGGGGGCCTGCTAGGGCGCCTGCTGAAGGCGCCCACTTAGGGCGCCCGCGTAGGCCACTCAAGTAGGGCGCTCACGTACGGCGCTTGCTGGAGGCGCCCACTGCGGGCGCCCGCTGAGGGCGCTCGCTGAAGGCGCCCACGCAGGGCAAGGCGCCCACTAGGGGCGCCCACGGAATCGACGAAGGGCGGCCACGAAGGGCGCCCACGGAGCCGACGAAGGGCGGCCGCGAAGGGCGCCCGCGAAGGGCGCCCACTAAGGGCGCCCACTAAGGGCGCCCGCGAAGGGTGCCCACTAAGGGCGCCCACTGAGGGCGCCCACTAAGGGCGCCCACTAGGGGCGCCCACCAAGGGCGCCCACTATGGGCGCCCACTAAGGGCGCCCACCATGCGCGGCCACTGAACGCGCGCAGGAAGGCAAACCCTGGGAATGGATTCCGGACTCCCAGGGGTCTAGAGAAGCGATCCCAGTGGGATCGCTGTCTCTATTCACTTGGAACCGCTTCCAAGGAAGTTATAGAACATCGATCCCAGGTGTTGTCCTTCGGCTCCTGACTGCGCAGGTCCTCGGAGGCCAGCAGCTCACGCGCGGCCCCCATCGGCCGCGAGGCCCGGCGGGGGAGGCCCCGCTGCGTCGACGCGCTCCACGATGCGATCCAAGACCCACTCCTGGACAGTAGTCGGGGCCTGAGCTGAATGCCGAGCCCGGTGAAACGAATCCGATTTCGGTTGAGCAGCAGCGAGGTGGCTGAGCGAAGCCCGTGCCAGGTGAACCCGCTGTTGCTGCTCATGGCGGCCCCAAAGCTCGTCAAGTTGGGCGCCCGATAATTGCGGCGGAGGGAACGGGCCCCCGCACCTACGTCTTGAAGGCCCCCACCGGGTAGAGCGCCCCCGATCGTGATAGACAGTGCCGGGCTGAGCTCGAGGACCAGACTCAGCCTGGGAGGCGCCGTTCACCCCGGCGCCTGCTCGTCACCTTTGCCACCGCCTCGACCCCGTCCGCGCCCTCGGCCACGCCAGCGGCCCCGACCCTCGGCATCGGGGTCTTGCAGCCCGCGCGAGGCCTGCAGAGCGCGCTGCTCCTCATCCCAGAGGGGGTCTGCTTGACAATGGCGGCCTGGTCCTTGAGGCGGCTCGTCACCCGCTCAGTGAAGTTGTCGGTGCTGGCCTGGCCCTGCTCGGTCGTCGGGGCGCGCAGCGCGATGTCCAGACCCCGATAGTCTGGGCGTCTCGGGTTGCGAGACACGGGGGTCTCGTCCTGGCAGATTCTCCGCATGATCAGCTCGAAACTCAAAAGATTCGTGACGTCGAGCTGGTCGGTCTGAATGGTCTGGCAGACCGCTTCACACCAAACGTAGCGCGTGTGGACCACCGCCTAGAACACAGCAGTTCCCGATAATCACACCCAACGCCCATGATAAGAAGTCAGGTCGCCAAGGCCGTTCCTGACAGATGTGAGCCACTCCTTGGCAACTCTCGACCCTGGCATGATCCAATCGCCGAACGTCGTCTCGCGCATCAAAGAGACTGCCTCAACCCACGCGAGATGACGGCGTCCTGAAGCATCACAATGATCTCCCAAAACTCGCAGTTCTCCTGTACCAGACTTACGAGAGGCCTTCCAAGCCTCCAACTGATTCGTCTGAACCCGCTCAACAAAAACCTCCATGCCGTTAACTCGGGCGACGCCCTTGGACTGACCAAGGGTGGCCTGCTGAACCTCCGGGTCGGAGAGGACCTGGGCGAATCTGAGGTGGTCCGTCTTTGCGATCACCCAGGCAGTATTCTCGATCTCCATGCCTTGATCGTCGTCGCCCAGGATAGCAGCCTGCACGGCGGCCTGGCGCTTGAGGGCGAGGAGTTCGACCCGAGGCACTGGATCAAACCCATAAGTCTGGGCACGATGAGCCGCTGGGAACATGGAGTTCCTATCCAAATCTATGTGGCGCTGCTTGAGAGGGCTGTGTCGAACCAGCTCGTAATGCAATGCGATCGCAATCCACACCCCAGCCGTGATCTTCTTGGCTAGGATGCGATGATGCCAGATCACTCCTCCGGCATCATCGGGTTAATGCACCAGAACCTGGGGTTCTGGGATGTCCAAAATGTCCATCTCTGATGCTGTTCGTTAGCTGGGCAGAAGACGCGGCCGATGCCAATGGAGTCGGTGCTCCTGGCCCCCCGAGGGCTCGAAGCCCCTGCGTCAAGAATACCCTGATGAGCTGGATCACGCCGATGAAAATCCAACCTGCGATCACTCCAATGATGATGCCGATGGTCAGCTAAAAGCCCCAGGCACAGCCAGGATCCTGTGAGGCCGGGCGCTTGCCTGTCGGGGCTAATGCCGAAACTGAAGTAAGACCTCCGCACCTACAAGAAGGGCAGGCAGGGCACGCAGGACAGGAGCCGCGCGTCACCGAAGGAGTTGTCGGACAAGCGGGCACTGGCGGGCAGGCGGTGCCGCTGGGCACCTGCTGAGGTAAGATAGCTAGCTGTTGGCGGCTAAATCCTGGAGGCGCTGCTGCCAAGTCGGCCTTCAAGACTTGAGCGAAATAGTTTACAAATGAGCGGGCCTCAACGAAGCGAAATATACAACAATCAAATACTAACATACAACAAACAGTGAACATATGCATTGACATACACGTCGATATATTCATACACATACATATATACACTACACATAATTGCATACGCATACACACCTGCATACATACGTACTGTGCTACGTACGTACCGGGCGACCTGCCGACGTATATGCATCCGACATACAGACATGCATGCATACATGCATGTATGTATACATACATACGCAAATACCTATAAACATGCATACATACATACATGCGCTGCATGGATGCATGCCTGCACGCAAGTATGCATACATACAAGCATACACACATGCATGCATGCATACATACATCCATGCATCCTGGCATCCATGCATGCATTCATCATGCATACGTGCATACATGCATACATCCACACGTGAAAGGCTTACAGGCGTACATGCATGCATGCATGCATGCATGCATGCATGCATACACACCTACAAACCGAATACCTACATACCTACGTACCTGCATACATACATACCTGCATACCGACCCACCTACCTACCTACCTACCTACATAGATGCATACGCACATACATACCTACGTGCATGCATGCATGCATGCATGCATGCATACATACACACACATACAACCATACAACCATACACGCATGCATACATACATACATGCATGCATGCATGCATGCATGCATGCGTGCATATATACATACAATAGAACCATCGCGCGCGCTTCGCGCGCGCTCAGGTTCTAGCCCAGGCCGGGGGGGGCGCTGGACGATCTTGGACAACGCTATCAAGCACAGGCGAGCGACGGCATCTGAGGAGCTTCTGGGGTGTTCCGCATGCTTCGTCAACTGGCTGTTGAAGGCACCTCTTGGGTGCCTCTTGGGGGGGCGTCTGAGGGTCCCTTGGGGGCATCGGTTCTGCAATCTGAAACCGCGATTGGCCGTATTGGCTGCGTGGAGGCCCGGCTTGAGGCCAGCTGCGGCCAGATTGAGGCAATCCGGAAGCCTCCCGCGGGCCTCCTGGAAGCAGTTTTGACGCATCGAGGGCACTCTTGGGCTATTTTAAAACCTCTTGGACGTCTCCTAGGGGCCTTTTTGGCCCTCGGGAAGCTTTTAGGGGTCCTCTTGCGGCCTCCTGTGGGCCTTTTGGGGGGAACGCTCTGCTGTTGGGTCGCGTTCCCCTTCTTGGGCCTCTCTTGGGGCTCTTGGGGCCCTCTCGGGCCGTCTTGGGCGCCTCAAGCACCGTCTTGGGGCCCTCGCGGGCCGTCTTGGGGCCCTCTTGGAGGCCTCTTCCTCTATATTGGAGCGGTATTGGAAGCCTCTTGGGCCGTCTTGGAGCATCGGGATGCCAAAAGGCCGAAAAAATTTAAACCCGTCAAAGCCCAATCGTAAAACAATGAGTTGTGCCTCTCGGGGCCACCTTGGGAGATCTCTTGGAACCTCGTCGGCCCTCTTGGGAGCTTCTTGGGGGCCTCTTGGGACTTCCCGAGAACCTCTCGGGGTAGAAAGCTCGGATTCTCAGTTCGTGTTTCCCTTCTTGGGCCTCTCTTGGGGCCGTCTTGGGGCCCTCTCGGGACTTCTTGGGCGCCTCAGGCACCGCCTTGGGGTCCTCGTGGGCCGCCCAGGGCCGTCTTGGAAGCCTCTTCGGCTATCTTGGAGCTGTCTTGGAGGCCTCTTCCTCCTCCTCGTCCCCCTTCTCCTCCTCCCACTCCAGCTCTCTCTCCTCCTGATCTTCCTCCTCCTCCTGCCGCGTGTTCCGGAAGGCTCCCGCCTGAACATGCTGTGCACAAGTGCTGTCACTGCTCCCGCCACAATGCCCTGGGTGGTGGGTTAGAGGCCTCATCGTCGACTCGGAGTCGACGATGAGTTCTGTCTGTGTGTGCTTTC
The DNA here is from genome assembly GCA_963575745.1 of Prorocentrum cordatum. Classification (NCBI taxonomy): domain Eukaryota; class Dinophyceae; order Prorocentrales; family Prorocentraceae; genus Prorocentrum; species Prorocentrum cordatum. The sequence continues at coordinate 283,096 of CAUYUJ010014915.1, forward strand.
CCCTCCTGAACTTGGGCCCTCACAGGCGGCCCGGCAGCGCCTACCCCAGGTCTGCGGGGGCTCTCGGCGTGGGCCATATGGGCGCTTTGCGGGGGGCTCTCTTGGGCCGCCTGCGAGCGTCTGCGGGCGCTCGTGGGGGCCTCCGGGCGCCTCACCGCAGCCTCCTGGGGGACAGCGGAGGCGCTTCGGTGATCTTCTGTGGAGCCTTTGGGGGCTGTCTCGGGCCGTCTTGAGGCCCTCGGGGAAGGATTTGAAGATGATTTCTGTTTTTTTTGATATTGATCCTGTCCGCCTCCTCAAGGCCAAGGTCCAGCCTCAAAGCACGGATGAGCCGCGCACGCACACTACTTCGCACGGAGATGGTGCGTCGCGGTTGCGCAACGCTCATGCAGCAAGATCGAATGATTGAACAGTGCTGCATCTGCAGCAGGCAACGGTTTCGGAAAGATGCAGCAGCGTTCACACTCGAGGAGGGGGCAGGGTGAAGGGAGAGGGAGAAAAGTGTTGATTTTGATCCTGTCCGCCTCGAGGCCAAGGTCCAGCCTCAGAGTACGGATGAGCCGCGCACGCACACTTCTTCGCACGGAGATGGTGCGTCGCGGTCGCGCAACGCTCATGCAGCAAGATCGAATGATTGAACAGTGCTGCATCTGCAGCAGGCAACGGTTTCGGAAAGATACAGCAGCGTTCACTCGAGGAGGGGTCAGGGTGAAGGGAGAGGGAGAAAGCTGATGGTTTTGATCCTGTCCGCCTCGAGGCCAAGGTCCAGCCTCAGAGCACGGATGGACCGGCCGCGCACGCACACTACTTCGGACGGAGATGGTGCGTCGCGGTCGCGCAACGCTCATGCAGCAAGATCGAGTGATTGAACAGTGCTGCAACTGCAGCAGGCAACGGTTTCGGAAAGATACAGCAGCGTTCACACTCGAGGAGGGGGCGGGGTGAAGGGAGAGGGAGAAAGGTGATGATCTTGATCCTGTCCGCCTCGAGGCCAAGGTCCAGCCTCAGAGCACGGATGAGCCGCGCACGCACACTACTTCGCACGGAAATAGTGCGTCGCGGTCGCGTAACGCTCATGCAGCAAGATAGAATGATTGAACAGTGCTGCAACTGCAGTAGGCAACGGTTTCGGAAAGATACAGCAGCGTTCACACTTGAGGAGGGGGCAGGGTGAAGGGAGAGGGAGAAAGGTGATGGTTTTGATCCTGTCCGCCTCGAGGCCAAGGTCCAGCCTCAGAGCACGGATGGACCGGCCGCGCACGCAAACTATTTCACGCACGGAAGTAGTGCGTCGCGGTCGCGCAACGCTCATGCAGCAAGATCGAATGATTGAACAGTGCTGCAACTGAAGCAGGCAAAGTATATTGAGTCCTGAGGTTCTACAAATCCTCCTCTTGATCCCTCACCCAAGCGTCTCCCAACCTCTACAGAGGGCCCGCTCGAGCGCAGTCCCAAGGACTAGGTATCGCCTTAGATTGCGCAGCTCTGCAACTGTGAAGTTTGGGAAGCCTCTTACCTAATCTATCACTGGGAGCGAAACCGCCGCACGAGGAACGAAAGAGGACGGGTATGAGAAAGTGGGAGGGGGAGGAAGGAGGAGGAATGCCATATCGAGGTCGATCAAGGTGGCACCCTTGCGCGAAGTGGCACTCAAATGCGCCACACTGATACCGTTGCGCACTCAACATCTCGCGATTAGAACGGTAGCCTTGTCCTATCTACCCTAAGCGGAAAGAATCCGCACTTGCAATCGCACGCATCGCCCCCCAGCCGGTCAGGCGAAGGGAAGACCACCAAGCTAAGGAGAGCGTCTATAACGTCTTCATCAAGTCTGGGACGCGCGGCTGCGCAGAGCAATTGGACCCCTTCCTTGTGCCACGCATTTGCGCACTGAGCTATTGTGGGACGTGGGGCCGAATCGCTCGACGATGATCGGGGAGACATAGGACTCGGGTACGGGGGACTCGGGTTGGCCTGACGGGGGTCATCATGAAAATGACGAGGCCCAACCTGAAATTTGACGCGGGCTCCCGCTGCAAACATCCCACAACAACTGGGCCATCAAAATCCAGGACGGGCTCGTCAAAAAACGTCGGCAGACCCGAATTCCGGCTTACTCGAGTCTTACGTTTCCCCGAGATGAAACCAAGCACATAATAAACGCAAGACCCCAACCAATCTGGCAACAAAATCGACGCGCGCTTCGGACGGTCCCACCTGTAATTCCTTCATCCGTCAAAGGCGCACTGAGGTACAAGCTGCCGGCCTACACCCGACATCGACGCTCCAAGCACAACCGCGCTACTGCACGCAGTCGAGCAGTCGCCCACTCAAATTGCGTTGACACCTAGGCATAATTAGATTGATCGACTTTGTCGCAGTTCGACCCAAAAACCGATAATGTCACAGGGTGCATGCAAACATGGTGCCTGGGACAGCAGAATAGGGTCGAATGGCACTCCGCGGAATCTTGACATCTTCGCGGCAGCCCAAACCACTGGAGGGCGGGGGGGGGTGCTAAAAAATCTGACGTTGGTTCTTCAGAAAGCGCGCGGCCACCACCGCAAACGCAACAGGCCATTCTGGCCGTCAAACCCCCATTGAGAAAATGGCCGCCGCATCTCTGGCAGAGGTCAACACTTCCTTCCCGTCCATAATAGTCGCATTGATTGTGATGACTGTCGTACCACACCTTCCATCCGTCTGGCACCAAATCCATACAACCGCCGCCCTCGACGCGACCGCAAGCGCAGCAAGCCGTGTCGGCGGTGTGGCCGAAGTTCTTGTAAAGGTGGCCGTGATCCGCGCAATGACTGCCAATTGCGTACCAGGCGCACGTTTCCCCGTCGGAGTCGTGCCAGGACGACTCGCCCGCGGGCACGAAGTCTCTGCACAGGCCGCAGTGCCCATCCGCGCCGCCCCCGGCCTGGATGCAGGCCTCCTTTCCTTGTGGAAGGGCGAACAGCCCCACCCAAACTGGGCCGCTCCTTGCGAAGCCGAAGTGGGAAAAGGAATGAAAATAGAAATTGTACATCGACGCCCATTGGTGACTCCAATGGAATATTACGTCGGAGACAGTCACGTGTTCTCCCCCGAAGAGGTTCTCCCCCATCGAATGGGCATCGTAACCCACATTGGCTATGCGGTCTTCAGGTTTGCTGCCGTCACTCCCGACATGCGACATGAAATCGCGTTCACGAATGTCGTCGGCGTGCAGCTGCGCTGCCTTGTTGAGCTTCTCGTTGTAGCAGAGGGGAGAAAGGCCTCTCTCCATGCGTAATTGATTCATCTTGTCCAACATCTCCTTGTACTCCTGATCGGACAGGGCGAGCGACACCGTGGAGCCCAGCGCTCCTGGCCCGACCTCGACCTGCCGCGCGGCTGCGCGGATCCGCCGCGGACCGACCGCCACCAGTGCGGCGAGCACGGCGCAGGCCACCAAGGTGGCGACGACCGCGCGCGCGCGCGCCGGCCGCCACGGGCTCGGCTCCCCCTCGGCGCCCCCTGTCTCCGGGTCCAGGGCGAGAGGAGCGCCCGGGGCCGCGCTGAGCCGGCAGGGGCTGCTCGTCCTGCTCGCCGCGCACGGCCATGGCTCCTGCGGCTGGGCGGGCCCTCCAGGGGCGGCGGTAACGCAAGCACTGAAAAGGCCTCTCCCTCTGGCCAATTGGGGGCTTTTAGGGCCGCATGCGGGCTTGAGCCCAAATGGCTACGGAAGAAGGATTTGAAGATGATGATGGTGGTTCGGAGACCCCTCCAGAGCCAGTTTGCGAACGATGCCACAAGCGAAAGTGCCGTTGTTCAGAAACCAGACCAGACAAGAATGGGCAGCGTTACTTTTGTCCACGAAGTCTGCCAGAGAGCGTCCTGTTGAATCCGTATATATATGGACAACTTACACTTATGTTCGTATCCATATATATACATACATTATGATCGTATATTTAATATATATATATATATATATAAAGATATGTACATATATGTGCGCATGCACCTATATATATATATATATATATGTGCGTATACACAAACATGCATGCGTACATGCATGCACGCATACATACATACATTTATAGATACTTACACCTTTACGTTCCATACTCTCACATGCGTTCAAATACATACATACGCCCTAAGACCGCTTCAAAGGTACACCCTGGGGCCCCAACAGACCCCCCCATGAGTCACCCGGAAGCCGACCGCCAACCTGCCACGTGAGCGCGGTGGCGGAATCGCGCGGCAACGCAACTGGATGAACGCAGTGGCAGAAGAATCTTTCGAGAGGACCGTGCGCCTCCACCCTCGGCTAACGGGCCGGAGCGCTCGCGCGGCCCTGCGCTATCACCGCCCCAGCAGAGTCGCGCAGCGTGGCCTCCACCACGAGCTGGTCGCCCGGCTCCCCCGCGGCGGGCACGACCCACTTGCAGCCGAAGCGAGCGCCGTCGCTGCGGCGCCGGGCGATGCGCCAAGCCGACCTCGCGGCACCGGGGCCCTCCCGCAGAGGCTCGGCCCGCTGCACCGAGAGCTCCGTGTGGCTCCAGCCAGATAGCACGGCCGCCCGCCGCCGCGGCTCGCGCGGCAGGCCCCCGAGCTCGCCCGCCACGCTGACGAGGCAGTCGCGCCCCGCGGCCCGCAGCTCCGCCTGCAGGCCCTGCACTCGGAGGCCGCCGCGAGGGCAGAGGGCGCCCACGGGCAGCGCCCGGCCGACGAGGGCTTCCGCCAGGGCCACGGCCTCTGCGAGCCCGGCCCGCAGCCCCTCGGAGCCAGCCGCCTCCGGCGGCGCGGCGTCGGGCGCCGCGCCCCGCCGCAGCGACGCGGCGAAGGCGGCCGGGCACGACCGGCGGCAGTGGCGCACGAGCTCCGCCAGTGAGCCGCGGAGCCGCTCGCTGGCCGCCTCGGCGCCGGCGCCCTCTGCCTGCGGCGCGTGCGCCAGCCGCGGCCGCTTCGCCCTCGGGGGCCCCTGCGCGGGCGACCCTGCAACACAGGCCAGCGCCTCCGCGAACTCGTGGGCGCACCACAGCGCGGATCTCGCCGGCCCTACCGGCGCGCACTGGCGCAGGGGGAGCGCCCTGCGCAGCTGCAGTAGCTCCTCTGGGGGGACAAGACAAGTGTCCACGCCGCTGCTCCTCCCTTGACCTCCCCTGGGGTGGGTTCTGGCCAGCTTCTCACAGCGAGTCCAGCCGCGGCGACGAGGGATCCGGGTAGCGGCATTGGTACCTGCTTCTCCCCAGGTCCTCGGCCACCTCCTGCAGGGACTCGGCTAGGGCGCAGCTGCCGGTTCCAGCCGCACAGCTCTCGCCAAGCAGGCCGCGGGCGCCCGCGCACAGCTCCGCGAGGCGGGCACGCACGCGCCCGATGCGCTGCCCGAGGGAGGTCGCCCGCCCAGGGGTGGCCTCGCCCTCCAGCGCCAGCCGCAGCTCGGAGGCCCAATCGTCTGGCCCCCTGGCCGCGGGGGCCGACGCCCCCAGCAGCGCAGAGGCCTCCTCCACGAAGCCGTGCTCTGCGGCGAGGCAGGCCAGGCGGAGCCGCAGGAACCTCGCTCTGCCGCCCGGGGCGGGCTGCCCAGGGTCGTTCGCCAGCTGCGCTGCGGCGTAGGAGCCGAAGCGCGTGCAGACGCTCGTGCACCAGGCCTCGCTGACCTGAGCGGTGCCGAGCAGCACGCGCCAATGGCGCAGCGCCGACGGCGTGAGCGAGTCCGGCCACACCAGGCATGAGCGGCTCTCGATGTCGAGCTGGGCCTGCCAGTGCGCGACAAGCTCATCCGGGTGCGTGGAGGCAGCAGCGCCCAGAGACGCGGCGCGTAGGGCTTCCAGCAGCGGCGCGCCCTTTCCGCCGTGGTGCATTGCCGCCAGCAGCTGCTCTCCACAGCCGCCAGCGCGACGCAGCGCACCGCGGAGGCCTGGAGCAAGGCGGCAGCGGATCCATCGGAAGAGGTTCTGGAACTCCCGAGCCCTCAGGCCACGGCACCTCCAAAGTTCAATGTTTCTGCTGAGCCATGCCAGCGCTTCTCGCACGGCGCCGAGACCAGCGGGGGAGCCACAAGCCTCCAGTGCCAAGTCGACCCCGGCCATGCATAGGTCTGGTCCGGGTGCTGCGCCAGCGAGGAGCGGGCCGAAGCCAGCATCCTCGAGGTCAACTCCAGCGGCAAGGTCCAGTGCTGGGGCGTCGCGTGGTGCCGCTTCCGGCGTGGACTGCCCAAAGATCGCGACGCGCGCGGCGCCCCACGCCTCGCGATCCACATCCGATGTCGCCGACACGCCGCCCAGATGCGCGGCGCTTGGACTCTCGCCGCGCCGCCGCATCGCAGCCAGCGAGGCCGCACACAGGGACACGGCGGCGGTCAGGAGGCGCTCGCTGGGAGCGGCGGGGTTGGATTCCCACGCGGAGGCGAGGCCGCCGGCCCACGCCGCGCAGGTCCCCCAGGGCACGGGCTCGGGGGCAACCGGCAGCCGGGCCAGGGCAACCAGCGAGCGGAGTGCCGCCGCGCGCGCGTGGGGCCCCAGGCTGCCTCCCGCACAGCCGCCCAGCAGCTGTGCCTGAGGCGCGGCCAGGCCTGGAGCGGCGGCCACCAGCCGAGTGGACGCACGCAGCCGTGCGGCGAGCAGCACGCCCGCGGCCTCGTCGCCGTCTGGCTCGGGACCGAGCGAGTCGCTGCAAAGCTCGTGCGCGAGCTCGGCCAGCGCGAGCCCCCGGACCGAGGCGACGCCGTCCAGGAGCGACGGCCAGCCAAGCGCCTGCGCGCTGTCTGCGACCTGGCGGACCACGTCCCGCAGCAGTGCGGGCGGGACGCCGCGGGGCTCCGCCCGGAGGATGGCTTCGCAGAGCTCGCAGGCGGCCGCCCGCTCCTCGTCCGAGCCGTTCAGCAAGGAGCGGCAGGCGTGCTCGACCAGGGCCTCGGCGCGGGCCGCCGACGGCAGCAGGCCCGCGGCGGCCAGCGCCGCGGCGGCCCGGAAGGCCGTGGCACGGGCCGCGCCGCTGCCGTCGCTCGAGGCGGACGCCCTGCCGCCGAACAGCGCCTGGAAGCAGTTGTCCGCAAAGAGGGGGCCTGCGGCCGCCTCGAGCTCGGGGCCCGCCGCGGCCGCCCCGCCGGCCAAGATCTGGTCTGCGCTTCGCGCGATGGCGCCGCGGGCCGCGTCGGACTCCTCGGTGGCCAGCGCCCGCAGCAGCGCCAGCAGAATCTGTGCCCTCAACGGTGCGCCCCCGGCCAGGGCCAAGCGTGCGGCCACATCGGCAACCTCAACACGGTCGTTAGCGGAGTCCTTCTTAGAGAGCAGCAAACACCAAGTAAGCATAAGATGTCGTCTGCATGGATCTCCTCAACATCAACGTTCGAACGTCCGCGAGGATCTCTCAGGTCTGCGCTTCGTAAATTCAAGAGATCCTCGCGAACATCCGAAAACCATGCTTAGTCCAAACCATCCTCTGGTGTTGGGTCCAAGAGACATCCCTCGTGTTCCTCCACCTCTCCTCCTCTCCTCTCCTCTCCTCTCCTCTCCTCTCCTCTCCTCTCCTCTCCTCTCCTCTCCTCTCCTCTCCTCTCCTCTCCTCTCCTCTCCTCCACCCCCTCCTCCCTCCTCCGCAGTTCGCGTGCGCCCCTCCCACCCAGTGCAGCGTTTCGTGGCCCCAGAGGGAGCTCCACCGAAGGTCCCAATGGCGCAAATCGCATGCGTCCCCCCCGCCGAGTACAACGCTTCGTGGCCCCAGAGGGAGCTCCGCCAAAATTCCCAGTGGCGCAGTCCGCATGCGTCCCCCCGCCCAGTACAGCGCTTCGTGGCCCCGGAGGGAGCTCCACTGAAGGTCCCAGTGGCGCAGTCCGCATGCGTTCCCTGCGCCCAGCACAGCGCTTCGTGGCCCCAGAGGGAGCTCCACTGAAGGTCCCAGTGGCGCAGTTCGCATGCGTCCCCCCCGTCCAGTACAACGTTTCGTGGCCCATTGGGAGCTCCACTGAAGGTCCCAATGGCGCAGTTCGCATTCGTCCCCCCCGCCGAGTACAGCGCTTCGTGGCCCCAGAAGGAGCTCCACCGAAGGTCCCAGCGGCGCCTCCTGCATGCGTCCCCCCCGCCCAGTACAGCGCTTCGTGGCCCCAGAGGGAGCTCCACTGAAGCCCCCAGTGGCGCAGTTCGCATGCGTCCCCCCCGCCCAGTACAGCTCTTCGTGGCCCCAGAGGGAGCTCCACCGAAGGTCCCAGTGGCGCAGTCCGCATGCGTTCCCTGCGCCCAGTACAGCGCTTCGTGGCCCCAGAGGGAGCTCCACTGAAGGTCCCAGTGGCGCAGTCCGCATGCGTCCCCCCCGTCCAGTACAACGTTTCGTGGCCCCATAGGGAGCTCCACCGAAGGTCCCAGTGGCTGAACTCGCATGCGGTCCCTTTGCCCAGTACATCGCTTCGTGGCCCCTTAGGGAGCTTCACCCAAGCCCCCAGTGGCGGAACTCGTATGCGGTACCCCCGCCCAGTACAGCGCTTCGTGGTCCTAGAGAAAGAGGCACCAAAGGTCCCAGCGGCGCAGTTCGCACGCGGTTCCCCCGCCCAATACAGCGCTTCGTGGCCCCAGAGGAAGCTCCACGAACGATATCCACAACTGCGGTACGCACAACTGCGCATGGTTGGGTTCTTCGCCAGGCTAATTTTGCTCCTCGACTCCTGGGCATAATGCGCAGGATGTCTACAATCAAGGGTACCCATCGGGTACCCCAGCGAACATGTGATCATACCCCTTCTCCTGCCACGGCTTTGCGGCGGGCTGGAAGGGTAGCACGGATGACACATCGAGCCGATGGAGAACTGGGTTCCTCTCTGCAAACACTAATCACCATCGCACTGCCCTAGCCGCCAAGAGCGAGGGACCTCAGCGATGGTACGACTCGAGCCTCGATCGCCGATAGGTTGGTTACCCCTCGGCGATCGACGCTCGACCCGATCGGCGACCCGCGCGGCGGCCGGCGCGGCGATCCGATCACTCGACCCTCGCCGAAAGATCGTCCCTCGCCGACCCCAGCCCGCATAGGGCCCGCGGGTGGTCGCAGTTGGCTCCTTCCCACCCGCGCCGCCGCCGCAGAGCGTGCCCGACAGCAGCAGCCAGTGCCGCCGGAGTGCGCAGTCCCGGTCCGCCTCGCGCCGCGGGGCGGGCTGCGCCATCGCCGCCCGCGCCGCGCGGGATCCGGCGGCCGACGCCGCGGCGCCGCTCGGCTCGGCGGCCGGGGGGGGCCCGAGCCAAGAAGCCAGGAATCCTGGAGGGGGCCCTGGTCCGAGGACCTGGCATTGGGAGCTGGGCATCCGGGAGTTAGGAAGCAACTGCTGGGAGGTCTTCGTCGGAGAGACCAGGAAGAATCAAGCCATCGGGGGAAGGCAAAAACAGAATCCCACCAACCCTCTGGGCACATGTGGTCTACCGAGATTCCTCTTCCCTTTTCCATTATATCATTGTTCCCTATTATTAAACACCCCCTCCCCCAGACGACTGGGAGCCAACCAGGGACAATGCGGCCCCCCCCACACCATCCCTTTGTAAAAAAACAATACAAACACACACTCTGCCTCCAAATCTGAAGCATTCGCAGCCAACCCGATGCGGCCTCACCCCACCATCCCTGTCGAAAAACAATACAGACTACACTTGGCGGCGGCGGCGGCGGCGGCGGATTGAACCCCAGTAGCTGCCCATCCAAAAACGACTGCTGAATATGCTGAGGCTCGGGCCAGACTCGGGTGCCGCATGTATTGGAAAGGCGGGTGGGAGCGAGCCAGACGGCTTGCGGGCGGGGAGGGAGTCTTGATCACTGTTCCCTATTAATATACACCCCCTCCCCCAGGCGACTGGGAGCCAACCCAAGTCCATGAGGGTCCCCCTTTCCACCCTCCCTTATATATAATATACAAATACATATTTACATATGCATTTATATACATATATACCTATACATAAATATTTACCCTGTATATATATACCATGTATATGTATATATACATGTACATACATACATATATATATATATATAGAGCAGATATGGTGTATATATATATACATACATACATACATACATATACCCCGACCCTCCGCTTTTCTTCGGCGCAGCCAGAGCGCTGTGTTCAAAGGTAGAAGGCCCGCCCGAGTTACCCAGAAGCTTTGAAAACCCCCCCGCACACCAACACCAGCCCACACTGGCCCACGCCAGCCCACCAGCCAGAGCACGCCGAATACCCCCCACCCGCACTGGCTCACCAGGAAGCCCCGGCAGCCAGCAGGGTGGAGGTTTCAGCGATGCTAGGAACTTCTGAGGGTACTCTGGGGGGGACCACGACTCAGACTCTGAAGCAACAGGCATGCACGCACGACCATGCGCTATGACGAGCTTTGAGACTGAAGAGGCATGCGCGCAAAGAATAAGCTATGACGAGTACGCCAAGCAGTGACACGGGAGGTGGCCCAAGCAAACTATGGATGACCCCCTTGGGGTCGGCTGCGCCGAACGTTTCACGGGAGATTCTCAATTTAAGCTACTCGGGGAGATGCCATATACCCCGACCCTCCGCTTTTCTTCGGCGCAGCCAGAGCGCTGTGTTCAAAGGAAGAGGGCCCGCCCGAGTTACCCAGAAGCTTTTGGGGGAAAACACACACACACACACACACACACACACCAACACCGGCCCACACTGGCCCACGCCAGCCCACCAGCCAGAGCACGCCGAATACCCCCCACCCGCACTGGCTCACCAGGAAGCCCCGGCAGCCAGCAGGGTGGAGGTTTCAGCGAGCCCCGAGTGCTAGGAACTTCTGCGGGTACTCTGGGGGGCACCGCGACTCTTCCATGACCCCTACTCTGCACAGGCTGCGTTGCAGGATGGGCGTTCCCCCTCTTTTATGCATGCCCCGCCTGGCGCCTCTCCTGAAACTGACTGTTCAGAAGGGAGAGGAATAAGATGAGGTCTGAAAGGAGGGGGTTGGAGGAGAGGGAAGCACCCTTTCAGACATGGGAGGCGAGCGCGCGGGCATCCGCCAGCTGCAGGCCTGACAGCAGCAGCTCGGCTAGCGCGGCCACCGCGTCCTGCACGTAGACTCGTGCAGACCGCGCGCTCGCCTACTCCCTCTCAAAAGAGCCATCGCGAGACTGCCCTGCTCCAAAAAGTCCTGCGTGGCGCCTCCGCGCCGAAATACAAGGTCACCCTCTCGTCTGCGAGGCTTAGCGCGAGCCCCACGCGCCTGAAGAGCTGCATGAACTCACCCCTCGATGTTCAGGACGTGCTTGTCGAGCGGCAGCTCGTGCACATGTTGCGGCAGAAGCTTCGCCGCGACCCTGGAGCGGATCATGATCAGCTCAAGTCTGCTGTCGCGTTGCCCCGTCTTAGTGTTGCGGAGCGCCACGATCGCTGACATCTGTCGCTGAGAGATGCGAATGTCCCTCCGCCTTCACTGCAGCCTCTCACCACTGCCCAGCATCCCTGCGCAGCCGACGGCGAGCAGCACGCCCACCCGCGGCATGCTCTACCAGCATGAGGCTCCTGCAAAGGCGAGGGCGAGCAGCGGCGGCATCGGCGCGGCACGGGCGTTGGGCTCCAGCTTAAGACAAGTCTACAGGAGCTTCCAACTCTGCTTCAGCCTGCTCGACAGCCACGGGCTGAAAGATGGCGCAGCAGCGAGCGCCTTGTTCACAGCAAGTAGTGAGCCGCCTGTGCGCCATACGCGCTCGATGTACAGGGCAACGCCCTGGTCAACATCCCGCGCGGTCTTTGGGCGCAGCTGCTGCTTGTTGAAAAATATCGCCAATGTTGTCGCGCCTGTCCATAGCGCTGTCGGATGACTGCGAAAACTCGCCCATCCTGAGGCGGCCTGCTACGCCTGAACCGCTTGGCGCCCACGGCCCGCTTGAGCCGCGCTGCCGCGCCCTGCGCGCCGACGCCCCCGGCGGCCCATGTCAACCCAGCGCGACGGCACCTCCGCTGGGTCGTCGCCCCTGTCGACGCACGCGTACAGCGGGTAGCAGCCACGGGCGACGAGGCACGACGCGCGCGCCAGCATCCAGCCCCACAGCCTCCCGGCGCCGGGCCGCCCCTTGGCGAGCACGCTGGCCGCCGCCAGCGGGTCGAGGAGGTGGAGGTAGCGTTCGAGCCGTCGTCCGGGCACACCACTTGACCGCATTCACAACCGCGCCCATCTCCAGCTCGTTGATGTGCGCCTCCTGCTTCCACGGAAAGCCGTGCCCAATGGACCACGTCCACATGTTGGTCTGCAGCCCGGCTAGCACCGCGCTGCACGTCTGCTCCTCCTCTGCTGGCGATCCGCAGGTACTTGAACGCCAGCCGCCTCTCGAGGTCAGGATCGCTAGCCTCGGCGCCCCCCAACTCGGGCTCCTGGCCCCGCGATGGCGACGCCGCCCCCGCGCGGAGCAGCGGCGCGATATCGGGGGCAGCACGGCCAGCCTCTCTAGCTAAGAGCTGCGCAGACACGTATGACACGACCTGCACGGAGAACGAGTTCCCGATGAACGACGACCCGGTGATTTCTGCCTCAGCTCCAGGCAAGGAGCCCTTCACAGCAGCGCGCGTGCATCCTCGAACAAGGCCCCTCAGCGCCTCGCGCTCAGCTGAGGGGATGTCCCGCTTGTCCCTGGCCGCGTTCGAGAGAAGGTTCTGGTCCTCCAAATTGTGCAGCTGCGTCACATAGCCGGAGGCTGTCCATCGTTCAATCGCGATGTCGCTGGCCGTCTTGATCCCCGCGACCGGAGGAGGGGGGGATCTCCTCTTGTACAGCTTAGCGACGCACGGCAGCACGTGACCAGGGCCAAGCAGGCCCCAGCCGTCCTCAGCCCAGACTGGGACGGCCTCAGCAGCGACATGGAGCTTCACCTTGTGGTAGAACTTAGCCTCCAGGATCTCGATCACATCGTCGCGGGCCTGCAGCTGCCAGGAGAGCCAGTACAGGCACGGCCTACGCACCGCACCCGCCTCCACGGCCTCGATGCGGTACGGCGTGACGCCCAGCACCTCGGTGACCATCGCAATGTCGTCCAACGGCATGTCCGCCACGATGTCGACGAACCATTTGGTGCCTCGCTTGCCGAAGATCCGCTCGATGGTTCTGAAGGCCTTGGACAGCTCGAAGGACGAAGCGTACATGACGACCCTGCAGGGGCGCTGCGACCAGGCCACCCCCGCCGCGCCGATCCCACCGAGGTAGACGAAGAGCGCCACTGTCGGCAAGGGCACCCCTCGAGGCAGCAGCTCCGGCAGCCCCGCTGATGACATAGCGCCCCGAGGCAGGAAGGCAAGGCCCCTCCTCACCAGGGTCGGCGCCCGCCACCTCCGCTCCATGCTTGGTGAGGCCCCGCGTGTAGCACAGCCTGCCGCCTTCCTCGCTGGCGTCGGTGGCAAGGGCGACGGGGTCGAGGGTCGCGCGGATGCTAGTGAACGCCATCGACAGCAGCCGCAGGGCGGCCAGCGGCTCGGCGCGCGCCCCTTCGGGCAGGCGGACGACTCGCTCTCAGGGTCGATCCCCCCCCCCGCCCCCCCCCCCTCATCGACCATGCTCGCCCCCCCCCCGCCCCGCCCCGCCCCCCGCCCGCCCGCCCGCCCGCCCGCCCGCCCGCCCCCCGCCCACCCGCCCGCCACCGCCGCCGCCGCCACCGCCAAACCCCGCCGGCCCTCGCCCCCGCCCCCGCCCACCCTCGCCCCCACCTGCTCCCCCTCAGCCCCCGCCGCCCCAGGGCAGCGCCATCTCCTTTCCAGCGCTTGGAGCAGTTCTTCTTCTCCCGCGCGCGAGGCGCGGTGGAGCGCGCCCCTAATCTCCTCGCCGTCGGCCCCCAGCGCCGCCCCCGCCGGAAGCAGAGGTCGGGGGGCGAGGCGGAGGGGGGCGAGGCGAGGGCGAGGGGGGGGAGAAGAAGGGACAACGAAGAGGGGGGGGGGGGGGGGGCGCGCGGGGGGGGGGGGGGGGGCACCAAGGAAGAGCGGCGGGGAGGAAGAGTTGGAGGAGGACTGGGATCGAGGAGGAGGGGGGGGAGGAGAAGGAGCAGGATCGGAGTGGAAGGCCCTCAGGCACCTCTCCGTTCGCGTTGCATTCGCACCCGCCCTCGCCCTCGCCCTCGCCCTCGTCGTCCGCTGGGAGGGCGAAGCCGAAGACGAGAAGGGGGCCACTCGACTCATCATCGTCCTCGTCCTCCTCGTTTTCCTCATCTCCTTTGTTTCCCCCTGTTTCACCCCCCCCATCGCCGCCGCCCTCTTCTCGCCATCCCCCGCCCCCGCCCGCCTCATCCTCAAACGTTGCATCGCGTTTTCGCGGTCCGAATTCTGCTGCCTTCTGATCCGCGCCGCCCCCTTCTGCGTCTCCGTCGTGGCCTTGTTCGACTGGGCCTCTGGGGCGGCGCCAGCCTCGTTCTTCCCGCCGCGGGCCGTCGCCTGGGCCAGGCCGCCGTCGCTCGAGATGCCCCCCGCCCCCGCCCCGCGCCCCCGCGCCCCGCCCCCCGCGCCCCCCATTCTAGCGCGGGCGGGGGCGCAGGTGCGACAACATTCAAATCAAAGCGTTTTCTTCGTTCGCGCGGAGATCGCGGTCGTCGACGTCGCGCGCGCGGTTCTTGTCGCGGTCGTCGTCGCGTTCATGTTCGTCGCGCGTGGTCTTTGTGGTTCTCATAGTCGATATTCGTTGCCGTTGTTGCTGCCGCCGGCGTCGCCGTCGCGCGCGGCGCCGTCGTCGTCGTCGCCGCCGCCGCCGCCGCAGTCGTCGTCGTCGCCGTCGTCGTCGTCGTCGTAGTCGTCGTCGTCGTCGTCGGCGTCGTCGTGGCCGTCGTTGACGTCGCCGCCGCCGCCGCCGTCGTCGTCGTCGCCGGCGCCGTCGCAGGCGCTGTCGTCGTCGTCGTCGTCGTCGCCGCCGCCGCCGCCTCCGCCGCCGTCGCCCATTGTCGTCGTCGTCGTGGTCGCCGTCGTCTTCGTCTTCGGAGGCGTCGTCGTCGCCCACGCCGGCGTCGTCGTCGTCAAGTCGTCGCCGTCGCGCGTCGTCGTCGTCGTCGTCCGCCGCGCGGCGGGGGCGTGCGTCGCCGTCGTCGTCGCCGTCGCCACCCGCCCAGACGGCAGCCCCCCCCCCCCCCCTGGCGCCATTGGAGCCTCGGGGCGCCCCCTGGCGCCCTGCCAGGGGCCTTCGGCCGAGCTAGCACACGGGCACGCGATGTGCGCGCCCCCCCCCCCCTCCCCCCCTCCTTATCCCCCCCCCTCCTTCCTAGGGCCCCGACCCCGCTCGCCCCCTCCACTTTCGAGCGTCTCCTCTTCGACCCCCCCCCCTCCCGGCCCCGCCCCCCCCCCCCCTGTTGCGCGGCGCGGCCGCGTTCGCAATTCCCATGCAAGCGACGCCCCGTTCGCCTGGCGCCGCGCGCTCGGGGCCGCGCGGGGCGACGCTGGAGGCGGGCGGGCGGGCGGAGCAGGCGGGCGACTCGCGGGCGGGCGGGGCGGGGTCGGGCGGGCGCGGGGCGGGCCGCGGGCAGGGCGGGCTCGCGGGCGGGCGCGGGGGCGCAATGGGCATCTGCACGCGCGCGCGCAGAACCCAGGGGGGAAGGGGGGGGTCGCGGGGCCGCAGGGTGCACGGGGCACCGGGCGCTGCCGATAACATTGAACGCAATGAAAAACATGCCAAGCGCATGAATAACATCAACGCCATCGAAAACATTCCAGCAACATGAAAACAACATTAAGGAAGCATGAACAACATCAACAACATCACCCACGTCGAAAGCACATTAAGGAAGCATGAACAACATCAACAACGTCACAACAACATCAACAACATCACCCACCTCGAAAACACTACACACATTAGAAGCACAGTAACGCAATATCGCTACAACATTACCAACGCTAACAACATCGAGAACATCAACACATCCATATATATATATATATATATACATATATATATATATATAAAATGGCCGCAGCCAGCAATTTCCCCATGGCCGCCCCCCCCCTCCAAAGGC
Organism: Prorocentrum cordatum; assembly: GCA_963575745.1. Taxonomy (NCBI): domain Eukaryota; class Dinophyceae; order Prorocentrales; family Prorocentraceae; genus Prorocentrum; species Prorocentrum cordatum. The sequence continues at coordinate 299,044 of CAUYUJ010014915.1, forward strand.
CCCGCTTGACCCCCCCCCCCCTCCGCGCCCCTGAGGTTCCGCGCGCGCGCGATAAAAAATCCTCGCACCGGCAATGTCCATGCCAGCGGCAATCTTTGCACGCGATGGCGCTGCCCAGGTTGACCTGGGCAGCGCGGCCGCAATTCGCCCCCCCCCCCCTCCGATCATAGCTGCGGCCCCACGGGCACGGGCGCCCATTTGGGCCTTGGAGGGGGGGAAGGGGATTGCTGGGCCCGGCGTGTTCTGGGGGAAATCACAGGGGTGCCTCCCGTTCAAAATCGCTGTCTCCGCCCCCCGCCCTTCGTCGTCGTTGCGCGTTGCGTTTAGCTAAGCACGTGGCGTCCTCTGTAATTCGAGCGATCCAAATGGATTGCGGCGCAGCAGGTGCCGGCTGTTTGCGTTGTTGCTCATTGCTGAGGCTGGTTAGCCGTAGCAGGATGCGCGGCGGATGATTATCAATCCGGAGGGGCCCATGGGCCTGCGCGGTCCAAATTCAGCTTGGTTGCCAACGTTTTGAGCAATAGAAGTTGCGGGTCGGAGATAGTGGCTGCGGGTTGTTGGAAGTCGTGTGTTCTGGTGGCGCTGCGGTAGGCTTGGTTGCATGCTTTATTAAGTTGTGCCGCTGTGGTGGTCGCACGCGGGCCCCATGTCTTTGCGCGGTAGAAGGGGTGACGGTAGGCGAATGTGTCAGCTACTCTTATTTTGATCTCGGTGCGCACCTGATTGTCTTTGAAATGAAGATCATTGAGTGGTGTAAGTGCTGCTCTCTGCTGGGTGATCTGATGGACTCTGCGGATAGTGGTTGTGCATGCTGGGTTAAAGTGGGTACCCAGGTAGTCATCGATGTGCGCAGTGGTTATATGTTAGTCCCATGTTGGACAGTAGACGTTGGGCTCAGGTTGTGTAAATCGTCGCTCTTTGGCTAGTTCAGTGCCTGTGCCTGAGAGGTGCACAGTCAAGGCTGATCTGCGCGGCTTGCAATTGAGCTTGAAGCCGCTGCTAGTCAGTCTAGTGTTAGGTCGACCACGTGGTGCTCGATAAGGCCGCTGTCTCTGCAGCATGCCACGGCGAGCGCGTCGTCGACAAATTCGATGCTGATTGCGTAACTGCTGCGTTGCATGATGGTGCCTTGATGCGTGGATAGAAACACTGCTGTTGGTTCCGGTCGTCAGATTGCGCAGGGCTGCTCTATAACGTCGCGGGTTAGTGCGTCGGGTGGTCTAATAAAGGAGAGGTTTCAGATTGCATCGCCTACGCTGTTGCCTGGTCGTGGGCCGGCGAGCGGATGCGCAGTTAAGTGAGAGCGCGTCCGCGTAAAATGCGATGCTATGTAGCACTCAATTAGCTGGTCCGTCAAGTCGGGGATCGCATGGGCGGTTGTCGAACATGCCTGGCTGGTTGGGAGCAGCCTCTGCCAGTGGTATGAGTGCAGGTGGGAATCCTTGGTTTTGGCCGTGCGTTTCATTGTCTGCTCGCGGCGCTGGACCGAAAACCGCCCCTCCTGCCGCAAGGCCGATGTAGTAGCGGATGTTGCTCGTCATGTAGTTTCACCACCTTCCTGCGTTGGGTATTCGTTATGAACAGAACACTGCGGATGCACAAGTCTGTGCTTCCTTCCTTCCCGTCTCCGTCCTCCTTTCCTCTTTCCTTCTGCATATACCGCACCACTTTAGAAGGCTGCTGGGGGTTCAGCGGAGCGAGGCACCACCCATATTCAAACTATGACCTCGCCATCCATGCGCGGCTGAGATCTGCGAAACTGTCGCCACTTTCGGGGGGGGTGCTGGAGGGTCTGGCGGAGTGACGCACCACCTAGATTCAGACTACACTTCGCTATCCCTGGGGGGCTGCGATCTGCGAGCGTGTCGCCACTTTCGGGGGCTGCAGGGGGGCCCAGCGGAGCGAGGCACCACATACGGACTAGACGTCGCCATCCCCGGGGCGCTGCGATCTGCCAGCCTGACGTCACTTTCGAGGCTGCCGAAGGAACCAGCGGACTGAGGCACCACCCAGTAAAACCTCGACATCCCACGGGTCTGCGATTTGCGAAACTGCCGCCACGTTCGAGGGCTGCTGGGGGGTCTGGCGGAGTGAAGTCTTATGCGGACCACCAGGAGACTTCGCCACCCCTGGGGCCAAGCGGAAGGACGCCGATTGCTGTTACCTGGGGGTCGGTTCGACTTCAGGGATCGTCAGGAAGCATAAAATCTGGCGGCCGAACTCGGCACTGGACGCTGCTTGCACTAACGAGAAGCTCGTTTGACAAATGTTTCGGGCGCCGTGGCAACATGGTGCAGGCACCGCTGCAGATTTAGCGTACTACCGACAAAAGCAACACTCCTCGGTCTCATCCCGTCATTTTCGTCGTCGTTCTCTGCCCTGTGCCACCTTTCCTCTGCTGTTGCCGCGCTTCCGGTTCGGCCCCCCACGCGTCCTTTTCCTGACCTTCATTCCCGCCTCCATGTCTTCAAGCCTGGGCCCTCGCTCCGAGTCCTTCTGCTGTCGTCCTGTGAATCGTGCCAGGCGAACACCTCCCATGTAGTTTGCACAACGTATGACGGCGCCTGCCCTGTCATTGTCCTGGCAAGTTTGATCAAACTCCTCTTGTCACTTGATGCAAATGAGTTGGGTGCATCACAGGGTCATGTTGGTTGGGGCTGGTGATGAGTGTGGCTCTATGTGCTGCGAAAGATGTCGGTCTGCCTGGGGCCCTCCACATTGAATTGGAAATTGTGCTTGGCTCAGCAGAGTCGCGAGCTGAAGTGCGCGCAGTGGAGTCTAGAAATGTCAAACGCGAGCAGGATCGACCTTTTTGTTGTTGCTTCGCTGGTGGTGTCTTGGCCTTCGTGCAGCGGCATTGCGGCACCGTGCTTCCAAAGCAGAGGCTTTTGTTGAGCAAGCGATGCGTTGAGTAGTAGTGGGCGAATGTGTCTCGCAGTGCTGATGGGGGCTGCGTTTAATATATAAGTTGTGATCATATCGAATCCTGGTCGCTCGCGCCGCCTTACGCTCCTGATGAGCGTAAACGGCCTGGGTGGTGACATGACGTAGTCCAGTGTGGCCGATGTTCCTGGTGTGTTCAGGGTTGTGCTGTAGTGTTGGCAGATTCCTTCGTTGCTTGTAAGCCTGGCTTATGTCTTGCAAAGCGTCTGGTAAAGCCGTCAGTTTGCTGCTCGTGGTTTTCGAATGCGTTGCCTTGGGCGCCTGTGAAATAGGGTATCGATTGCGTCTTGGCGGCCTTCTTCCCGGAGCTGGGTCCGTAATGTAGTCTTGCTTTTGCGCGTTGCCATGCTGATGTGTGCTCGTGTAGGTCGTGAAAAAGCTGGATGATGTTGGATCGCGCGGTTATGTGGTCTGCCTCTCCTCCTCCTCCTCCTCCTCCTGTTCCTCCTCTTCCTCCTCCTCCTCCTCCTCCTCCTCCTCCTCCTCCTCCTCCTCCTTCTCCTCCTCCTCCTCCTCTTCCTCCTCCTCCACCTCCTTTTCCTCCTCCTCCTCCTCCTCCTCCTCCTCCTCCTCCTGCTCTTCCTCATTATCCTCCTCCTCCTCCTCATGTTCCTCTTCCTCCTCTTCTTCCTCCTCCTCATATTCCCCCTCCTCTTCCCCCTTTTCCTCGTCTCCCTCTTCCTCCTCCCCCTCCTCCTCCCCCTCTTCTTCGTCGTCCTCGTCCTCCCCCTCCTCTCATTATGTTTCTTATGTCCCTCGATACTTACGCAAGCCGAACGATTTCCCTTTTGAGCCCCACATGTCGGAAGCGACGCGCCGTTCAGGTGAGCGGCTACAGGCTACATGGAGCGTTCGCTTCGAGGTGGGGTAAATATGTTATGGGTGGAGATGCGGGAATTGGCCGGGCCCGCTGCGGCGCTCGAGCAAACTTATGTTATGGGAAGAGTTTCGGGAGATGGCCAGGCCCGCTGCGGCGCTCGAGTAACCACATGTTATGGGAGAAGTGAGGGGAGGTGGCCGGGCCCGCTGTGGCGCTGGAGCTTCCGATTTGGACACTTTGCTTGTGTGCCCTCGCCCTCCCTCATCCCTTCCTCCCCTCCTCCTCCCACATCCCCCCTTCTCTTCCCTCATCCTTCCTCCTTCGTCCGTCCGCCTCCCTCCTCTCTCCTCCCTCCTCCCTCCTCCTCCTTCTCCTCCTCCTTGTCCTCTTCCTTCCTCCTCCCCCCCTCTCTTCCCTGATTGTTCCTCCTCTCTCTCCCCCCCTGCACCCCCTCCGTTCTCCTCCCCCCTCCTCGCGCCTCGTCCCTCATCCTTCCCCTCTTCATTTTTTTCAGGGAGGGGGCAGCGGACCACTGCAGATGACCAGCACGGCCGGGCGAATGTGAAACCACATGTCAAGCATCACTGGGCACACCCCGTAACGGTCTGGACGGCCAGCGCGTGCCAAAGAAGCGAAAAACAATTCACTCAAAATGGTCCCTCTAGGTCCGCCGTTGGGCGCGTCGCGACCAAGGGGGGGGGAAGGAAGGAACAGGACAGGAGGAGGAGGAGGAGGAGGAGGAGGAGGAGGGGAAGCAATCCAAAACACCTGGAGCGGCGCAGACCAACCTGTCATAGGCGAGTCGCTGCGCGCTGCCGAGGAATTGGAACCACAGCAAAACTGCATAGTTATACACATCCATCCTTCCCCTCTTCATCCTAGGAAAACCCCCCTCCCCCGTAGAATCATAGCACTGGTCTGCAGATCCACAGCTCCGTGGATAGCATGATGCTTCAGTTGCGGTGCCCCGCGGGTCCCATTTCCCCTGGGTCCCGGGTGTTAACTATTATTATAGATTGTTTCCTGGGAAATAAATGCATCCATCGTTTTTTACACACACAGGAAATTGGATCCGCGCAGCGCAGAAATAGGATCCACGAAACTCTCCCACACCCGAAAAGGAATCCAATTGGATCCATAGGTGTTCTCATATTTTTAGTCCAAGAGGAAAAAACGTTCGGCCTGGGGATGTATTATTAATATTATTACTGGTCTTACTAAGATTATGCGTATCACTATTAGTAGCATTCGCATTCGCATTCGTGCTCATAGTCGTATTGTTGTTGCTCGCATTCGCATTCGCATTCGTATTACTATTGGCATTCGTGTTAGCATCGTTATTCTTGGTAAAAAATGATTCGCATTCTTACTAGAAGTAGTACCAGTATTGTTATTAGCCGTGCTAATATGATTGTTATGTTTAGTATTAGTCTTGGTAATGGCAGTCGTATTATATGGCTTCTGCATTGCATGTTGCGTTTTATTAGTTTAAGAAAATCGGAATATTTGGATTACTGTTTTTGCTAATGTTGTGTATGTGTTTTCTTCTGTTGTTTATCATTATTGTTCATGTTCATCCTCTTCTTCCTCCTCCTCCTCCTCCTGATCCCTTTCTTCCTCCTCCTCCTCTTCCGCCTCCTCCTCCTCCTCGATCCTCGATCCTCCTCCTTCTCGTCTTCCTCGTCCTCCTCGTCCTCCTCGTCATCGTCGTCGTCCTCCTCCTCCTTTTCCCCCTCCTCCCCCCAGCATATCCGAGCGAGGAGGCCCTCGTCCACGCCATGCTGGGCAGGGCGGCCAGCGCGCGGCGCCGCGCCCGCAGCGGGAATACCGCCCGGGTCGGCGACGGCGGAGGTCTCATCCCAGCGGCGAGCACTGACGATTGTCGGGCCTTTTCAAAAGCTCGGACGGCCTCGGGCTTTCTGACAAAAGTGTTTTAAGCCTTCTCCGAAGACAGACGCGGTTTTTTCAAACCGAAACAGGGAGTTTCAGAGAAACTCGCCGCCTTCCGAGAGATAGGAAAACAAACAAAAAATAAACGTGCCCCCCCTCAATGCCCCCCAATTGCGCCGCCGATGTTCGTGTTCGCTCTGGCTGGCTGCGCTTCCCCACGCCACTCTTTTGCTCCCTCCCCTTCCCTCCTGCCCGGGGCTTCAAAGCGGCGTGGTGACGGACCGCGCGGCGACCTCGTAATCTCCCAACGACATCACCGCGCGGTCCATCACCGCTCGGTCCTGTGGCCTCGTGGGCCCCAGTCGCCCGAAACGTCCTCGGAGAGCGATCCGAATAACAGGACCGCGCGGTGACCCCGAATATGCCCACGGACGCACCACGCCACCGCACCGTTTGGGGGCCCGCGGCCGTTCACCTCCGTTCGCCGCCCTCCTGGCGGAGGGGGGCGAAGCAGCGGCGCCGGAGTCGCGCGCTCTGGGTGGTCGGCGTGGACGGCGGGGGGGGGCCGCGCAAGCCGCGCGCGCCCCGCATTATCCCCATGGCCGTGGCCCAGGGAAGGAGGCGAAACCTCTGGACAACGGAACCGAGGGGCACCAGAACGGGGGTGGGTCAACAAGAGGGCGGAGGGAGGGACGACCAGGAAGGAGGAGCAACAAATAGAGAGGGAAGAGGACGAAGAGGAGGAAAACACAGAGGAGGACAAGGAATGAACGAGGGAGGAATGGGGGGAGGACGAGGAGGAAGAGGAAGAGGAAGCGGAAGCGGATGAGGAGGAGGAAACAAAACATCAGAGGAAAAGGAAGATGAAAAGGAGGACGAAGCAGAGAAGGAGGACAAGGATCGACAAATAGGAAACAGAGGGTCGGGGCGCATATCGCCCCCGCAGGCGAAGAGCACCGCTTGCGGCGCCAGCTACTTCAAAGTTGCGGCTCGGCCAGCTCGCGGCCTGGAGTGCAGCACCAGTGAGCAGTCGTGACGCGGGGGTCGAACTCGATGCTTGGGCGCGGTCCTGCGTCGATTTGCCGCGGAAAGAACGCCCCTCCACAACACGCGCGCGCGGACGAATGGAGGGGCCAAGAGAGGAAGAGCGACAGCAGGCAACAGCACCAGCAGGGAGGGCGATCAATTTCTCGTCGCCCAAGCGGGCGTTGGCAGGCCCGGCGGTCTCCCCGATCTCCGTGGTCTTCGCGGTCGTCGGGGCGCCAGCGGGGAAAATGAGCGAAAGCGCAGATAGTTCTTGCCCGAGATGATCCTTCTTGGGCTCAAAGTGTTTTGTCATCAGGTGTGCGACCTGTTCTTTTGTCCCAACGTATTTGAATTCAGATTTTTCCTGTTGGCATGTGTCCGTGGTCGAATCCACACTAATGCGATAAATGCAATGGCGATGACGAAGAGCTGGAATACGTCCTTTTGTGTACTATCTTAATCACAGCCAGAAAATCCTCAGCCACAATGAGGCGCACCAGCGGGGGCGATGGCGGAGTGGAAAGGGGAGGCGGGACATGCAATGCGAGACCCTCGCAGGCAACCTTGGCGGATGGCGTCGGGCTCGGCGAGCTGTCCCGCGGAGACGGCCGGGGACCAGGAGATGAAGCGCGCGTTGGCGGCGCTTTCTGGGGGGGCGTCTTGCGCCGCTTCTTTTGGCAGCCAAGGATGGACTGTTCGCCCGCGCACGTGGCCCGGCCGCGACCGCAGCCCCCCAGAACGAAAGTAGTGGAAGACCTTCAATGCGCAAAGCTGCGTCGAGAGCCGCAATATCAGACTCAGCGGAAGAATGGGAGACGACGGTCTGTTTCTGCGCGCAGCGTCGAGTGGGGAGAACGCACGAGGGCCCACCAAGGCAACAAAGACAGCAATAATATATTTATAACTGTTGGCAGAAGCCGCGAAAAATGCATTTGCGAAGCTCGCGATGGAAATCTCGCTGGGGGGCTCGCCGATCCGCCCGCGAGGGCAACGCGAGCGAGCGGGCTCCAGGTAGCGGGCAAGTCCGCGCAGGCGCTTGTCGCACGCATAGTTCGATTTGGTGCTTTCTCGAGCCAGCACGCACGCGGGGTGCGCGAGGTCAAATCTGCAGCCACGTGCAAGGTACAAGATTTCCAACAGAACGCTCGCCGCGTCCGGGGCCGAGGACAACCACGCCCGCTTAGCCCCTTTCAGTAAAGGAAGCGTCCTCCCTGCCATGCGTGCCGGCGCGGGGCAGAGCATCGCGGGCGACACGGGCGTCTTCCTGCGTGGGCTTTGCAGCCGACCGGCTCGTTGGCGACTCAACCGACGCAGAATGTCTGGCCGATGGAGATCACGATTGCGGGCGGAAAGGGACGTCTCCGCCTTGCGCAGGACGCGCCAGGCAACCTGGACACGCGCTCGAGGTGACGGGTACCGCGATGGTCCGCAGCCCCAGGCGTATCATTTCGGATCTCACGAATGTGATTCGCAGCAATGTATTATGCATTGCTGCGCGTAGGAAGCACGGGCGCTGGATCGTGGACATTCGATCGTCGAAAAACATCATGCGGCGCAGTCCAAGCGCCTTGGCCGCAGCACATGTAGCGGTCGCATGGAGTAGGTGGGTGTATCTCAACATCAATGCGTCGAATCAGGTTCCATCCTGCGCGAGGTTGGTCTTGGGGCACGCCGTCTTGAAATCGCCCGCGCACTCAGTTAAAATGAGACTCAATTTGTCGTGCTTTCAGACGCGCCCCCGTCGGGGCATGGGCCCGAATCCCGCGGATTCCAAGCGCGCGCGACAATGTCGCTCCAAGAAGACGCCAGCCAGTGCAAGACCATGGAGAGCGAGGCGCAACCGACAGACGGGTTTCTCGCATTTGCCCAAGAAGCAGGCCGTCGCCACTTGGGCAAGGCAATCCAAACATCGACAAGGCCGACCTGGCCGTAGAGCAAAGCCCGAGCGCAGGCGCCGGGCGCGTCGCTCCGCTCGCCGCCGCCGCTCGGTAGAAGCGCCGTGGCATCGCGCAGCTTGGAGGCCCCAGTGCGCGACGCGCTGGAGGCAGCAGCGGCGAAGACCACAGCCAGGCCGTTTCATCTTTCACGCTGTCGCCCTGAACCACGACGCGGACCCTGAACTTCTGGAGTTCTGGAGGCAGCTCTTCATTCTTGACAGAGGAGATCAAACATGTTAGCGAAGTGGGCTTTCTTGCCGGGCCTGCCCGCGGCGGCCTCGACGTCGGCGCGCGCCTCGGCGGTCTCGACGAGCCAAGTGCGCTCCTTTTCCGGGCATTCATGCTCTTTTCAAAGAGCATCCTGCGCAAGTGGCTCAGCGGCAACTTCTCTCCTGGCGTGGCCGCGCGTGGCGAGGCAAGGCCGACGCCAGTGAGCCACGTCGATCTCGTTCCTGTGCTCCTGGCGGGCGCCCGTTGCACGCGGCGTCGCAGGAATGTCGACCGACCGCAAGTAACTGCGGCGCGGCTTGTTCGCGTTGCCGAAGTCTGGGCCGTCGATGTCCAACAGCACGGTAGAACGCGCAACTCCTGCAGGAGCTGCATCCGGCCGCGGTCGGCAGCGCAGCATGGTCGCGATGTCGCGCGGGCCAGGCCGTCCAGGAGGTTGGCGTGGAGCATGGCATTGTCTGTCACGCCCTTGACGCTTTCGTCGCGGACGACTGCGCCATTGTGGAGGCGGCGGGTGGCGCGTCGTTCCGCGGCGTTCCACGCAGGGCCGTCGCCTCTGGTAGTTTGAAGGCGTCGCGCCTGTGACTCTGTCCTGGCCCAGACCCGAAGGGCAGGTCGATCTCGCGCCTCCTGGGCACGAACAATATCTTTCGCATAATATGTATCGCAATCTCGTTTTTCCTAGACACTTCCACGAATGCAGAAAATACACGGTCGGGCCGAGACGTCGCTTGAACGCGTGACTCGCGACCCCGTACAATCATATTGCCCTCGGGAGTCATCTCTGGAATTTGGTAGAAGCGAAGAGGTCCAGTCCATGGTTCGCTTAGGCGGCGATGATAATATAATATATATATATATATACTATATATAAAGAAAGAAAACAAAACACTGACGCCGCCCCGCGCATCGCAGAACGTTTCTCGCCCCCGCATGTAGATGCGGCCTCAAAGTCGCGGGTGACATCGATCTCGCCAACCGGAACTGGGACGTCAACAACGGCGTCAGTAGGGAGGAGCAGATGCACGCGAGGCGCGCGGGTGCGCCGCGGCATGCGATGGCCGCGAAGTTCCCGGCAATCGAGCTCCGGAGATGGAGCTGCAGGCTCGGATGCCCCAGGAAGGACTGGCTCGGGAAGCTGCGCGCCGGAGCCAGATGCTTCGGGGAGGTCTTGTTCGGGAAGCCCCGCTATACTGCGGTCGCCCCAATCCCCCAGGTAGGGCAGCAGTGGATCTGCTGCAGCAGACTCGCCAAATGGGCGAGATGTCAGACATGCAATCTGCTCGTGTGACTCTTGGTTGTGGTGTCGGAGAATCGGAGGGCGCCGTCTTTGACGGGGGAGACATATCTGCCGCGCGGAACCACAATGTTCTTCACTCGGTGCACATGGCAGCGTTCGCAGTCAGGGCGTCTGGCGCACGCGACCGCGGTCAGACCGAGGTAATCACAGGACCATCGTCCGCCAGGGTGAAGATGGCATTCCATGGGCCCCCACATGTTGTTTCCTCAAATTGGGCGGCGGACTTGCCCATCTCGGGATCGAGGCGCTTCCAGTAAATGCGCGCACCACGTGGAACAACGCGACCTCGGCAAGATTCGCCATATTGAACTTCAGGTGAGGCGCGTTATTTGCGTGCTCCGTTCAATCCAGCAACGCCGTAGCAAGGCGCACTAATACAATTGCGCCCGCAGCACCGAGCCTGCACGGCCTCCCTCCACCATGCGCGGCCCACGCCGGAGTTGTGGGGCACCGCGCGAGCGCCGTATATGACGGGCGTGACAGCGCGCTCGACGAGGCCAGCGGTCTGCGGCCTGCGAGGCGCGCTCGCGTCACGGCGCCATACCTGGAGACGGCGAGCCTTCAGGAGTTCGCCGAAGCTGCCCGCGCAAATGCGTTTCACCTCGCCATTGGGGGCGAGAAACTCAAAGAGGGGTGCTTTCGTGGTCTCGGCGTCCGCGTGCTTTGCCGGGCATGCCATGATGGCGCCTGCGCACTTGTCCAAAACGACCGCAGCCTATTAGTCACCATGCTTGTCCACCGCGTCGTCCGCGGCGAGGAGAGCGCAGTCGGCGGCGAGGGTCTCGCCGAAATGCTTGGGCACAAAAGCCTCTTGCTGAGCGCCTTCTTTGGTGGGCTGCGCTGACGGATCCGGCTTGCGCTTTCGTCTGCAAGGCATTGGCTTCGCCAGTGCACGCGCGCGAACTTCAGCCGGCGTTTTTAAGTCCGTGGGAAATATAATGCGCATGGTCGACGGGTGGCCGCGGTCGGCCCGGTAGCGTCTTGTCGCTCGGTGGCAGCGGAGGCGCAGGTGTCTCCGCAAACGGGCACTCGTCGCCCACGGGATCAATGGGATCTGCCTGGAAAGTACCGCGGCACGCACGCGACGCGCATTTGCGCCGTGGCATGACAGCACCACAACATGAGACTCTGACACGTCGGCGTGGGCAGTGGTCACGACGCGGGCGAGGGCGAGCACTTGCGGGCATTGGAGGCGGTGGAACTTCGGCACCCTTGCAACACCAACACACATGAGAAGGATGACCGTCGCGCTCGCTCTGCGGAAACTGTCGGAGACGTCCTGGTGCTCGCAAGGTGGAAAACATAATTGGCGGAGGTGCCCGTCCGAGTTCATTGCACTCGAGCTCAGGGATACTCCTGCGCACAGCAACGCGATGGAATTGCCCTTGTGGGCCCTGCCACAAGCATCAAAGCTGCGGGCCCCACGTCTGTCGGAAGCCGTCGTCTTGCGCCAGCTGTCAAACTGAAAGCCCTGAAGGGCAATCGTCCATGGCAAGAGCGTTGCTGGATAATCCGATATGTAACTGCTCCAACTGCATGTGCTCGTTGACGATGCGGTCGTCGCTGGTCGTGTCCAGCATGCGTTCACGTCCAGTGCGCCCCGGGGACGGCGATCCTCGACGTCGACCAGCGCGAAACCACCGGGCTCCGCGAACCCTGACTACCCCCGCGTCGAGGATAGCGGCAGCCCCCTGCAAGTCCGGGAAATGGCGTCCGATCGCGGCAGTCCTGGCTGCAGGTGCGACTAATGCTCTTCTCGGGGGCCTCGGCGCCGTTCGCGACGCCGGCGAGAAGGCGGCCATTGCCCGCCGCGCAAGTCCCGTTAGGAGCGGCGAAGAAAATGGATGTGGCAACGCGGGGCCTCCTGCGCCGGTCGAGTAGCGGGCAGGTGCCGTGCCTTGCGAGATAGAAGCGCGAGTTGTCGGCCCCTCCAAGCTCGGGTGGCCGAGAGGGGCCGCGCCCTGCTTAGGGCCGTCGTTCGCGGGCATCTCTGCCGGCCCGCGACGCGCGCCTCGGAGGTCTCGGAGTAGAAAGGCTACCAGATCCCACGCGTAATAACCGACGCCGTTTGCCATTCTTCCAGCGACCTGACTTGCAAGCTGCACGTGCGGCCAATTCCTGGCGCATCGACTCGTTCTTGAGTTTGCGTCGATCCCTTCCGAGTCTGCGCGTCCCGACGTTGGCCAGGGCAATATCGCGAAGCCATTCATAAGCGCGGCGAGGGTCGCCCACCTCCATATTGTTGTAATCGCGCATATGTTGCTTCACCCATGGATGTCCAGGATTGCGCCCAGAGCAATGACTCAATTGTCTTCGCGTCCGGCGGGCCACGGAATTCCGAAAGAAAAAATGCACCAGCCCACAATGAGGCGTTGAAGATCTTCGCCTCGCATGCGTAGAAGTTGCAGACGTGCGAGATCGCGCATGGCGTCGTCGACGCCAATAAACTCGCAGAACTGGACGATGACCCAATCGATTTGTCTCCCCTTTACCACGCGGCCAACTTTATTGTCTTGAGCCTTCAGGGTCTTCATGCGATAGCGAAGTTCTGTAGGAAGACCAGCGGCCAGTTTGCAGTCGGCGCATTCAATGTCTCCTCTGTCTCGAAGGTCCTCGAAAGCAGCGTCTGGATGTTCAGCGACGCAGAAATTCAGCGCGCGGGCCTTCGCGGGGTGCCCAGAGACGCTGGCGAATATTCCCCGGCCATCTGTTGCCACCCCTGCAGCTGCGCAATCCGTGGCAGCTGATGAATTCGAACAGCATCCGATTCCTTGATCGGAGTTGTGCCATCGAGAGAATACAGCGAGGATCATTAGATTGCACCGGTGGCTGCGGCGATGGATCACGCGCAGGGGGCGCGCAGCGTCTGGGCAGAAGCTGCTGCTGAAGTGGTTCCTGGCGACGCGCGTCTCGGCTGCCCCGCGCGGATGTTGCCATCGGCCGCGGCTTGGGCGCCGTCGGAGACGCCTGTCTGAGGTTGCGAAGGAATGTGGGCCGCATTGTTGATTGCGTGAGCCGTCGGGGCCGCATCCGTGGTCGTGAGTTCCTGTTGCCACTTCTCAGCGCTCTGTCGGAGACCACTGACCTCGTCTTTGGTGTCATAAGTTCGCTGCTTCGCTGCGAGTACCGATCCAGCCGGCGCTCTAAGTCTTGGAAGCGTCAGGCGTGCGCTTCGCGCCCCTGGTCCAAGCGGGCGAAGAGCGCCTCGGCCCGCGCCTTTGCGGCGTCTCTCTCCTGGGAGACTTGGGGGAGCTGCAACTGCGCGCGGCCCGCCGCCTTCCTTGCCTCGGCCATCTCGGCGACGAGGGGAGCGAAATCGAAAGCCGAAGTCGGGGCGCCCAGCTGGCAAAGTCTGGGTCCGCACAGCGCGCGACTCAGCCACCGCCGCCTGAAGGTCAGGCAACTGCTGCTCGACGGCGGAGACTCGGCCCGCGAGCGCTGGCACGCGCCCCTCGGACGCATCAAGACGTCGAGCAATAGCCATCTCAGCACTGCACAGCTTGCCGGGCGACTCAGACGCGGTAGTGGTATTCTCGAAGCGGAGGCACGCAGTTGCCGCGTCAACTTGACCGCGAAGCGCAGCATCGCGAAGCTGTTGGCCTGAAACTCCTGGCATCTCAGTGGCAGGCGCCCGCCGCAAAATAATGGCCCCGTCGCGCAAAGTCACGGCGGCGGCGGCGCCAGGGCCCCAAACGCCCACGAGCTGCGCCTCCGCGGCGAGGAGGTAGTTGCGAAGCGTCTGGGCGGCAGAGTCGGTACTTCGGCGTGACTCCACACGGTCGAGTTGACACTGGACCTCCATCAGGATCGATCGATCCTCGGCGACACGAGCGTCGACCAAGGCAAGAGCACGTTGAATCTCTAGGCACGAGGTCGTTGCCTGGGTCGCGGCATCCACGATCGTCGACAACTGTTGGGTCGTGCACGTCTCAACCTGGTCTCGAGCTCTGCCAATTCATGGGCGGAGGGCGATGCGCGCGGCGCAAGATCGCGCCTCTGGGAATGCGGGGGGCTGCGGCTGGTATCCTCGCACTGAGACTGTAGATGCTACCGAGCGGGGGCTCTTCTCTGAGCGGTCTGTCCGCGACGACCTTCGATGGCACGAACGTGTTTAGACGCAAGGACACAAGCGGGGCTCGAGGGCCCACGGGCGCCCCAACGGCGGCGTCGCGCGGAAACGCTCCGAACAGACGCACCATGCGCGCCGCCGCTGGCGTCTCCACTCACAGGGCGAGCGGAAAGGGAAGGCGGCGGTGTCTCCACCGACAGAAAAATCGGGCTCGTATCAACCCCACGCGCGTGAAGGGTCGCATGCGAAATCGGTCCGCATCCTGGGGTGCACGACTGAGCCTGCGCACGGCTTGCAACCGACAGAGAAGATTGGGATGTGCCCCCACCTGACTGTCGAGACCGCGCCTGTTGCTCACGCCGAAACCCCGTTTCAAGACGGGCATCAGCGTTGCCTTCTCCTGGTATGGGGGGATTGCGGCATCATTCCTCGCCCCACTCTCCATGTCGTCGTGGAGCCCGCGCGCCGTCGGAGAGCCGCCGCGCGCGGAACCGCGGGACCCTCAGGGGCCCAGTGGCACTCGCGGGGCCCGCCGTCGGCGCGAAAGTCCACGACAGAAAACCGAAGGAGAAAAGGCTGAGAACCTGCGAACGGAGGCCACGAATCGAAGGGTCGAACCTACCGTCGAATCCGTCGGTAAAGGATGAGATGACAGAACGAAAGCGCCCTGTTCCCTCTCACGGCCCGGCTCGCCCTTCAATACCTGCGCCGAGAAGATTGCAGGATGGATGCGTAGAAGGAGGAGAAGAGCGGTCTTCACGTGCAGATGGCCCCGGCCTGGTCGGATACTGGGGAAGCGTGATCGGTTCAGCGAACGAACGTGGCAATGGTAGTCGTTCGGAAGCTGTGTGTCGTTGTTTGAGGGAGAAAACGGCAATGGTGGTGATGACGGCGGTGATGACGGTGATGGCGATGGTGGGGGTGGTGGTGCGTAAGGATGGTAGTGATGATGGCGGTACGTAGCGATGGCGATGCGTTTGTTGATGGCGATGGTGACGAAGGTGGCGCGCCTCATGACGGCGAAGACGGTGATGACGCGAACGAGGACGACGACGATGACGGCGATGGCGGCGAGGATGAGGATGAACGCTGCGAAAAGAAAACGCGACGCACCTGCATGCATGCAGGTTCATGGTGCGACTATGGGCATGAATGCACGCAAGTGCATAGGCGGGCCAACACGGAACACACTTGGAACAATTGGTTCGTCATCGACCGTCGGTGTTTGAAGAATGTTGGCATTTACTCCGTATTGGAGTTCCGTCTGCTCAAGACGGCCCAAGAGGCCACCGAGATGGTCTCAAGCGCACCCGAGAATCCTCCAACATGGCGCCCTGGCGGCTCAAGAGGCCCCCGAGACGGGCCCAAAAAGGCTCCAACACGGACCCGAGAAGGCCCCGAGACGGCCTGGGAGACTTTCCAGACGACCCTGACGTGTCCCAAAAAGGCCCCAAGTCCGGCCGCCGAGAGAGGCCCTCAAGAAGGGTTTCCCATCGGCGTCAATCGGGCCAAGAACGCCCAAGACGAGCGTAAATTGCACAGCGCCCGTCCCCGAGAGGCAAAAGAGGCCTCCAAGAGGCCTCCAAGCGGCCCCGAAGAGGCGCCCAGGCCCCAAGAGTGCCCCAAAAGAGCCCGAGGGGGCTCCTCCAGTTTAAATTCCTCCTCCTCCTCCTCCTCCTCCTGCTCCTCCTCCTGCTCCTCCTCTGCCTCTGCCTCCTCCTCCTCCTCCTCCTCCTCGTCCTCGTCATCGTAATCCTCGTCGTCCTCCTCCTCCTCCTCCTCCTCCTCCTCTTCCTCCTCCTCCTCCTCCTCCTCCTCCTCCTCCTCATCCTCCTCCTCCTCCTCCTCCTCCCGGCATCTCCGAAGGCGGCTCGTTGCCGCGGCCCTGTGGAGAGGGCCCGCTCGCCCGAGCCCCCGACCGCCGCCG
The DNA here is from genome assembly GCA_963575745.1 of Prorocentrum cordatum. Taxonomy (NCBI): domain Eukaryota; class Dinophyceae; order Prorocentrales; family Prorocentraceae; genus Prorocentrum; species Prorocentrum cordatum. The sequence continues at coordinate 315,184 of CAUYUJ010014915.1, forward strand.
GCCCGCCGCAATCTCGGGCCTGCGGTGCCGCGCTGCGCCCCTGGCGCGGCGCGCCGTGGCGGCGCCGCCGCCACCCCTCGCGGGAGGTCCCGCTCGCGCACGCCAGCCTGGCACAGGAGGCCGCGGAAGCGACGGGCCAGTGCCCGCCACTGCTGCTGCTGCTCCTGGCGCTGGCAACCGCAAAGTGCTGCTGGGACTCTTGGAGCCGTTCTGGAGGTGCCCTAACTGCCGCCAAGACGGACTGCGGCCGCGACCCCCCGCGGCACATCGTCCGCAAAACGCAGCTGGCCAACCAGGAGGTGGTGACCCAGCGGGAAAGCCGCGCTACCTGGCCCAGGGCCAAGTCACGTGCCCGCCCTGCCGCAGGAGGAGCTGTCGGTGGCGGAGCAGGGCACCAGCGCCTCGAGGCCAACATCGCCACGCTCACGGCAGCGCTCGAGCGGCTCACCACGGGTGGGGTTGTGGCAGGCCACCTCCAGTTCCGCCCTGAGCGCCTTGGTGTCGATGGCGCCGCACCTGACGCCGCAGCTGCAGCCCCTGCCGTCGACCCTGAGCTCCAGGTGGTGGAGGACAAGACCGTCAGCCTCGAGAAGACAGTCCCCGCACCCCGATCAGGCGGCATCGACGTGGCCAGCCTTGAGCAGGACCTCGCGAAGCTCAAGCATCGCAGAGGCGCCATCAGGGGGCCGCAGGCAGAGGTCACCTCGCTCGGCGCCAAGCTGGACAACGCCAAAGCCCAACGCCAAAACCCGACGCACGCAGCTCGAGGCACACCTGGCGGGCGAGCACCAGGGCGTCGTCGCAGCTCAGAAGTTGGCCGAGGAAGCCGAAGCCGCCGTCGCCAGCCAGATGGCTGCCGTCACGCAGGCCATCGCCAACATCGCGGAGGTCGAGACCAGCCTCAATCAGGCCATGGTGCGTGCCATGCCGCTGCGCGAGCCGACCACCTTGGATGATGTTACTGCACAGGCTCGGCGTTTCCTGGCCTTGGCTCCCGGGGCAGCCTCCCTGGAGGTACATGTGGTGGAGATGGCGGAGAAGCTGCTTGCCAAGCACCAGGCATGTGTGGCCAGCGCTAATCCAGAAGCCGCATTAAAGTGATTATTTGTTTTTTTGCCCCCCCCCCCCCCCCCCCCCCCCCCCCTCTGTCACAGAGGGGCCCTAAGATGCCCCCCCTCTGTCACGGAGGACCTCGTTCTGGGTGCTCTTCTGCCACGGGAGCCCCCGATACGATTGGAGGCGATAAAATGCGATGGCGGGACGGGGGATTGGAGGGGGAGGGAGAAGAAAACGATGAAGGAGAGGAGGCAACGACAGCACCGATGAAAGCACCGTTTTTTTTTTCCTTCTCCGCTCGGGCAGCGGTCGCCGAGCACGACGGCGCGCGCGAGTCGCCGCCGCTCACGATGCATTGGCAAGGCCTCCGCTGCTGCGGAGGGTCGACGTTCGGCCGATGAGGCCTCCCTCCGCTGCTGCGGAGGGGCGGCTCCTGTGCGATGGTTCAGCTAAGTTCTTCCCAGGGATTGGTCTCGGGGGGGTGTTCGACCCACCTCCAATTCGTGGCCTCCCAGTGCCCCTGGCCGCTACTCCACCCACTGTGGCTGCTCCACCAGTCACTGGGGCGTTGGTCGCTGCCGAATGCAACTTGCATGTCGCGCCAGGCGGAGTCGACCCTGCGGTCCTGCAGCGAGGAAGCCTCGCCGCTCGGCTGTTGCCACTCGCGCTCCTCGCCCTCCCTGGTGCGCCACCACTCATCCCTGCGCCACTCCCCGTCTGTTGGTTGCTGCCATGGCGTCTGTGGCCTCCGCTGCTGCGGGGGTTCTGGCGGCTGATGCCGCGGCGCCTCCCGCGGCTGCTGCTCTTGCAACCCTTGCCCTCGCTGCTCCAGCGGCGCAGGCCCTGGAGATGGCCACTGCGGGGTCGGCTGCCGCCTTGGGGGTGATAAGTAACTATGTCTATAAGTACCCCCTTCCTGTCAACTCCCGCCCCTTCCCGACACTCATTTCCTTATGTCATCCCTCGTCCTGCTCAGCCTATTCCTCATTCCCTCTCCTCCCTCCTGCCCTCCCCGTGCTCCACCCCCCTCTCCCCCCCTCCCCCTTTCAACCCCCCGCCGCGACCTTCCATCGCCAGCCGCGGGCCAGTCGCGGCCGTCGTCCGCGTTTTCGTCTGCCCATCTTGGTGGGCGCCACGCCTGTTGGGCGCGCTCGTCTTGCTCGTCCCTCTCGCGGTGCTGCTCTGGTGCCTGGCGCTCGGGCCCGTGCTGCTCGGGCGCCGCTGCTGCGGCGCCCTGGAGCGCAGCTGCTTGCTGTTTCTGGGCGCGCCTGTCCTTCTTCTCTTTGTTTCTCTCCTGCTTCCTCCCCTGCGAACGCGAGCTGGCCATGCGCATTTGGAACAGGAGAGGGTAGTGGGCGCCGCCGTGCCAGCGCCCCTCCACCTCCACGGTCTCCGGCGGGAACGTCTTCTGCAACGCGCGGAAGAGGGTCACCTCGCGATTATTAGAGAAGCGGCGGTCCCCTCTAGCCTTCAGCCTCGGCGCGCCTCAGTTTCTCACGCTCCTTCTCCTGGATCTTGCGTTGGCATTCCTCTGGCTGAGTCAGTAAATCCTGGAGGTGCTCGCGGGCGTCTTTTTTCTGGTCGTAGCGATCGTAAGGCATCCCAGGGCCTCCTTCCTGGCAGTGGTGCCAGTACGTCGGCTCCGATGATGGGCTGGTGGAGGCCCCCGCTGCTGCGGGGGCCTCTGCCTTGCTTCTGTTACGGTACCCGATCTCACCGATCACCGACTTGCGTGCGAAGAGCAACCCCGTCTCGTCTCTGTCGTGCACGGCGCTCAGCGGCCAGCACAGGGTGCACTCGCCAGGCCTGTTGAGAACGAAGATGCCGCAGCTGTCCAAGCACGGAGTGCCGTCCAATCCGCGCCAGAAGTACGCTGCTGCCGTCTCCAATCGCAAGCCTAGACCCCGAAGACTCGGCAGCGTCTGTGTGAGCGCCATGTTGAAATCCCCACAAAGGATGTCAACGTTGTTCTCCTGCAAGATGGCCGCCAGCCTCCGCCACCACGTCTTGTGAGCCTCCTTAAAACCTTTGGAAGCTTTCGCCGTGTCGCGGTGGAGGTGCACCGCGCACACCCGCACTTTCGAGCCGAAGTGGGCGTAGGTTTGATCGAAGTAGACCTCAACCACCCTGATCCTCGAGAACGCTTCCATCTTGTTCCCTTTTGCAGTTTTGCACTGGCCGTCGACACTCCTTTCCCAGTGGAGCAGCCGCATTCCGTGGCACAGATTTGCGCGCGCAGCGATGCACAAGGACTTGTCCTCACGCCCGCGCAGGGTCAAGTATTCGTACTCTGGTCGATTCTGGAGCTGTTGGCAATCGCCAACACTCGCAGCACGACTTCCTCTTGCTGTCGCCATCGCTGCTGCGGGGGCGACAAAAGGCCCACCGCTGCTGCTGCTTTGGCCCTCCGCTGCTGACGCCCCCGCTGCTGCGGGGGCGCCCGCCTGCAGCGGCGGTGGTTCCCCTGGCCGCTGTAGGATTGCCTCCATCTGCCCCTCACATTCCGCAAAGCACGCCACGAGAGCAGGGCAATGCCGCAGCTCCAACTCAAGTCTCCGCCGCTGGTCCGCGCGGTTGGTCTCGCTCGGCATGGGGCCCCAGTTCCCGAACAGGACGGAAAGGTTGCCCACGTTGTCGTTCCGCTGCCTGTTCACGTCAGCCGCTCTACTTTCGCAGAAGAACTGGAGCGGGACGGTGTCGCGAAGAACGCACTTGCGCCGCTCGACGTCGTCGGGCGGCGCGCAGCCCCCACAGGCCGGCTGATCGCGCCGCTCTTCCTGAGGCTCTTCGTCATCGCTCGGATCCACCGCCGAGTCGCCTGGGCGGGTGCGCATCGTAGAAACTTCTGATCGCGCCGCCGCTGCTGAGCTTGAAACGCCAGGCGGCGCAGCCCCCGCTGCTGCGGGGGCGCCCTCTGGCACAAGGGCCCAAGGACCCTTCCAGGGTTCTGCCTGACCACCCACAGGTCGCCAAACCTTCCCAGATTTCGCTGTATACACTGCCGACAGTCGGCCCCGAGGCCCCGCTGCTGCGGGGCCCAATGGGCTGCTGCTGCTGCTGCTGGCCGCGGCCATCACTCCCTGCCCCCGCGTTGCAGGGGGGGCGGCCGTCAGAGCCGGACTCCTGGGGCCGAAACGGCGGTGGAAGGAGGGGGGCGGGGCGAAGAGGAGGAAGACGGGGCGGATAGGGAAGGAAAGGGCGGGCAGAGAGAGAGGGAGAGAGAGAGAGGGAGAGACAGGGAGATAGTGAGAGAGGGAGAGAGAGAGAGAGAGAGAGAGAGAGAGAGAGAGAGAGAGAGAGAGAGAGAGAGAGAGAGACGGACGACGATAACGAGAGAGAGAGAGAGAGAGAGAGAGAGAGACGGACACGGAGGAGGGAGGAATGAGATAATGACCAGGAGGGTGATCAGGGAGAAGGAGGGGGGAGAGCAGGAGGAGGGGCGGAGTGATCGACACCCGCGTGGTTTTCTCCCCCTGCCTGCTCTCCCCCTCCTCTCACCTCCTCCCCCGTCCTCCCTCCTCCCTGTTCATTCTGCATGGGGCCTGCACTACGTCCGCGCGCGCACGCGGCACCTCAGTCGCAGCCAGGTGGAAGAGCAGTGGCTGCTGCCCGAACTCACACCCCGCGCCTCGCCGCTGCTGCGGCGGGCCGCGCCTCTCAGAGGCCCCCAGCTGCAGGGAGCGCAAGCGCCAGGGAGCCAGACAGACGGCGTCGCGTCTCACTGTGCATAAACATGCTGAAAGCTCTCGGGTTGCCTCCCAAGTACTCGTCTATGACGTTCTGCAACCACGTGGCAAACGTCTCCGGCCACTTTCCACCGAAGTCCTCCATGCCAGCGGCGTCCCATTCCCGCCGAAACCACTCAAAATCTGACCGCTGAGCTGCAGAAAGCCCAGAACCCAACCCCGCCAGGCGATTCAGCGCGTCGCACCTCGACGTTCGACCCGCCGCGCCTCCGCAGCTGCGAAGGCCCGCGCCCAGCTCGGATAACCCGACATGCTTCATCCTGTGTTTGATATCTATGGCTGCCTCTGCGTCTAAGAGTTTGGCTTGCTGTGTCCTCAGCAGCTTGCGCGCTTTCTTTACGTCGCCCCCCAGGCGGGTTAGCTCTTCTCTGCGCCGCGCCTCGACATCCCGCTGTCGTTTCTCGTTTCTGAGCGTCGCCTCGCGGGCGTCCTCGCATGCTGCGAGGGCCCGCTGAACCCCGGGATCTTCCTTCGACACTTCACGCACTCGCCTCCGTTCTTTCCGTAATTGCGCCCCCATGAACGTGGCCCCCGCGATGTCGCCCCAGCTGCGCAACTCCTCAGCGATCGACGAATGCGTTCTCATCAAGTCAGACGTCTGCTCCGCGGTTTCCATACGAGACGTCGACAGGCCAGGCGGCGCCTCCAGCGCGCTCTCCCCCGCCGCTGCTGCGTTGAGGCTTTGATTGGCCCATTCGTAGTCAAACTCGCCAGCGGCGCTCCACCCGTCGTCGTCCTCGCTCCCATCATCTTCATCTCCTTCGAGGGCGTCGACGGAATTGCCACCCTCAGTGCCCCCGCTGCTGCGGGGACCCTCGGCTGCGTCTTCCGCCCCCTCCATGCCATGCCAAATCCTGTCGCCCTCGTCCAGAGCCGCGTCGTCTCCAAGGTTTGCGAACACGTCGTCGCAGTGGCCGCGTCGAGGGTGCGGGAGGACCAATCGCATGATGTCTTTGTAGTTCCATCTCAAGCGCCCCGCCTGCACCTCTTCTTCGACCTCCGCTACTGCGGCGGCGACCTTCTCACGCATCCTCAACTTTCTCCAGAAATGGCCTGCCTCATTGCATATGCGCGCGTCCAAGTCCGCATCCCACAGGTTTGCCTTGAAACCTGTTTCCCAGCGCCCCTCTGCCGCAGCCAAGTGAAGACCCATTTGGGACATCACTTCCACCATCAAGTCAATGCATTCTAACTTGTCCAGCTGTGGGACGCACTGGCCCAGCCTCATGGCTCTCAGCAGCGCCGCTCCTTCTCTCTTCATGTACTCGCGCTTGGCGTGTTGATTCAGATGTGTGTCCACAGTTTGGAGGATTGGGGTTACGCCGCCCCCGTGCGGGATGAACACGTACCCTCGAGACCAACATAGCTTACTCACAAGCGGGGACAAGTGAGGGCCATGATCATCCGCCATCATAATTCTCCACTCCCGCTGCTGCGGAGGCTCTGGCAGATGAGGGAGGTGGCGGTCCAGGTACGCGAGCACGCACGGTGTCCGGCAAGATCCCTTGGTACTGGTGGTCGCCGACACCCATCTGCCGAACCCTCGGCGCCGAAGGTGTTCGAGCAGGCGCGGCCTCAACTTCTCCCCCCCCCCCTCCGCCTTGAACATGCACTCCATCGGTGGGGGGCCTTCTCTCCGCAGTCGATCCTTGTCGCTCATTGCCATGAAATTGGCCGTCCACCGCTCCCGCACCGCGCCGCGGCACTCCACCAGTGGCACTTCGACCCCCGCTACTGCGAGGGTCCTCACGCCAGCTGATCCTGTTTCATTGTGGTGGCAAGGCGACTGGTCGAAGTTCTCCATCTCGGGATCCTCCTCGTAGAGTAGCACGCACGCGGCGCGTGCCCTGAACACGTTCAGCCAGCCTCGCTCGCGGCGCTCTTCCAAGACGGGCAGCGGGCACTTGTACTTCCTGTTCGGGCACCGCATGCTGAGGCCGCATTCCTTGCGCCAGGAGGCCCATCAGCGCGACCTCAACTCCACGGCGGCGGGTCGCTGCCCGATCCGCAGCTGCTGCGCGACGTACTCGCCCATGAGCTCCAACGCTTTGGTCTGGAGCATGCTTTGCGTGAACCTTGCTATCTTCGCTGGCCCTCTTTGGGTGCTTCGCATTCCACTTCTGATAGTTTTCCAATCTACACTGTGCCGAATGGAACTCCACCATTCAAACAGAGCTTGCCGCAGCCAAGGGCATTTTCGAGCTGGCCCCTGTCCCTGTTGTGGTATCCTTTTCCGCCCTTTCCACTTCAGGAGGCGCCCCTGCCTGCGCTGCAAGCCTTGCGCCAGCCCCGCACCACGCGCGCGCGCTTCCTGAGAGAGGCACGGGACATGGAACCCCCAGTCCCACGCATCCATGAATGAACGCGCCCCTCCATACGGAAAGCGCTCTCCCGGCGTCCAGCCTAAAGAGCGCATGTGCTCGTCGAAAGCACCCGCTATCTCCATCCTCGAGCACAGGACCGACGGGACCACCACGCGCTTCTTGTTCGGGGCGGGGGCTTTGCGCTCGCAGCCGCGGTTCCTGTAGCTCAAGAGCTGCTCCTCCCGCTCTGCGGGCATCAACTCCCGAGCTGCGTCCAGGGCGCACGCAGCGTCTTTCAGTCCTGTCCACCATTGGATGGCTTGCACGAGCTCCTGACAGACTGCCTCGGCGTCGACTTCCACCACTGCCAAGTCCTCAGGTGGCGCCGCCGCTGCTGCGGCGGCAACGCCCTGTGCTCTCGGGGGGGCGGCGTGGCCAGGCTGCGGGGCAAGTTCTTCGTCGTCTAAGGCGCTCTGCAGGCGACGAAGCTCCTGGACGTCATCCTGCGTGACTTCTTGCGTCAGGACCATCACGTCGAGGAACCACGCCAGACGCACCCTTTGCACAATGTAGTCCGCGAAATCCTGACAGGCGGGCATGGAGGAGGGGCAGGGGGACTCGGTGGGGGGGCCACGAGGGGAGAGGGGGGCGCGATGGGAGAGGCATGAAGGCAAAATGGGGAGGGAAGGAGGGGGAGAGCATGTGGGGGCAGCAGAGATGGAAGCGAAGGATCAGGGTGGTCGGAGAGAGCAACTGTCCTGGCGGAGCTCCCTGCGAGACTCTCGCGTGGAAACCTCCTGGGTCATCCGCAACACGCAATCCAAACCGCAGTCCCCGTCTGCGACTGTGGACACGACGAACACACCGAGAGCAGAATAGAAACCGTCCACCGTCGAAACATCTCCCGTGATGTCCACAAAGTCGGTGGAGACGCCTGCGATAAAATGATGGCATAGAATCAAAGGGTACTCCTCCGACACGGGGGCCCAGTCCGGAGGCCCCGAATCTCGGGGGACGGCGCGACACGCGATCGCGTCCGCCGCAGGCTCGCGGGTTAACTCCTCCAGTTTCCACGGCGGCAACACAGCTTTGCAAAGGTCGACTCTGTTCCGTCCTTCCCGCGCGTAGACGCGCACCTTCCGCAGAAGTGCAAAGATTACAAAAGCAGAATACCCTATCCACTCTCGGCCTCCCCCCGGCCTTCCGCGAATACTGCGCGACAACTTCATCGATTTCTCGAACCGCCTCTGGCCTTGTTCTGAAAGTGCCCCTGCAGGCGCGGGCGGGGCAACCACAGCGCCTGCATTCGCGGCTGTCTTTTCAAAGGCGGTCACTGCAGCAATCCCCGCCCCTGCAAGCACGGGCTCCGCTATGTCGCGAACAGCAGGCGGGGCGGGTTGGGGGAAAGCGACAGGGGCAACCCCCTTTGCTGAGAGGGCTGCTGTTGCCGCGGAGTCCTTCAGGGCAGCCTCCACTGCGGAAGCGGCCTCGGCGATAGCGTCGGCGCCATGCGCGCCAGCAGGACCTACGCACGCCTCCGCCGTTGCGGTGCCTTCAGAAGGGCACGCGCACGGCGCCGCCGCCACTTCAGGAGGGGCCGCGCACGCTTCCGCTGACGCACCCGCTGCTGCGGGGCCGTCAGAAGAGCTCGCGTACGGCCCCGCTGCCACTTCAGCAGGGTCCACGCACGCCTCCGCTGACGGCCCCGCTGCTGCGGGGCCTTCAGCAGGGCCCACCCACGGCTCCGCTGCCGCTTCAGCAGGGACCTCGCACGCCTCGGGCGGCGCCTCCGCTGCTGCGGGGGCTCCAGCTCCTGCGGGCCACCCGCCCGCGCAATGCACTAAATGCCAGGGCGCTTGCAAGTCTGACCACTTATTGTAGTCCACAGAACCGTCCGCCAGACGGTGGTCGCTGGGGCACGGCCACCGCCAGCATAAATGAATATTCTTACATATGCGTTTGCCAGATTCATAATGGCAAGCCGCGCCGCTGCTGCGGCGCATAACGTACCCGAATCCGAACATTGTCCCCTTTAGTTTCCGTGGGTTCATGAGCACTCTGTCGGGGTCTTTCGTTTTGTCTTGTTGGCGCCAAAAACTCGACAAATTCGCTGGCCTCGCGGTCGCGCCCGACCCGCAGAGGCGCGTTTGCAGGGCGAGCGTCTCCTGGGCCAGGGGGCGGAGCGGCTGCGGCGGCCATGAGGCCGAAGCCATGCGCGCGCACACGCGGCCGCCCTCTTGTCTCGAGCCCAGCGCCGCAGGGCAAGCAAACGGCCGCATCCCCCCACAAGGAGGATGTACAAGGGGGCGGGGGGAAGGAGGAACAGGGGAGATATGCGGGGCCCAGCGGACACACGCCTGAAAAACACGACTGTCGGCATGCTTCGCGAGAGTTGCTGCTGTGAGATGGGCTGGCGAGGAGGGGCCCGAACGACTCGCGCCGGGGCGAGCGGCCCGAACGACGCGCAGAAAACTCCAGAAGCATGCACACACGAACGAACGGCCCGAACGACTCCGAGAACACCCCCCAGAAAACAAGCGGCCCGAACAAGGGAAATTGGGCCCGCCTTTCAGCCAGAACGCGGGATGCCGTCGACATCGTCGTCGAGGGAAGGCGAACGCGGCACGGGGGATGATGATGGTCTCCTCCTCCCTCGTGAACCGACAGCCCCCCCAAAAAAGGGCGGGCCGCTCGGGCGTTTATACAAGACGCCAAAAGTGAAACATTCCTGCAGGCCGCCTCTGCAGGAATTGAGGCGCAGCCCCTCCCGCAGCCGCACTGTGGGTGCGCCGGCGGGCGCGGGGGAGCGGCGGTGGCGCCAACGCGCAGTTGGTAGCTGTCCTCCTCCTCCCCCACCATCATAGCGACGATGAGAATGATGAGCATCCTACGATGATGAGGCCCTGGGTCCTGTCCCAGAGTCTCGGGCCCCGCCCTAAGCCGCGGGCCAGGCCCCCTCCCCCCATCGACTCTCAACTGCGTCCGTGGTATATATATATATATATATATATACATAAATATATATGTATAAATATATACATATACATATACATATACGTCGACACACCATACATATACAATATATACATATATGCATCTTGTAATCGGTCAGCGGAGGCCCGACTCCGCCCAGGGCCGCCCAGCTGCCAGCAGCCAAGACGACCGCACGGAGCGAGAGGCAGAGCGTGCCTCGAGGAAATCCTTTCTGTTTCTCAGGGGTTTTCTCCGGTTGGCCACGCGCCGCCACCTTCTTCGTTTTCGATGCGCCCTTCACGGTTCCGAGGAGATCCGCCATGGGACCCCGACCTTTTTCTCCCGCTGCTGCAGAAGCCCCTGCTGCAACCCCCGCTGCTGCGGGGGCCTTTTTAACAGGAGTCGCCGCTTCATCCACGTTGTCTCCTTCTCTGGCGCGAAGCTTCCCAAGCAATTGCTCTAACATGGTCGTTTCGTTCAAGGCGCCCTTCACGGCACTGAGACCACCGACCACCTTGAGCATCCACAGGCGGTGCTTTCCGACGGGCACGAAGGCTTCTAGGCTTTCCTCGCCGCCCAAGGAAACATAGCGCTCCTCCCATTCCAGAGCAAATCCCGCTGCTCCCTCGTGACTTCGGCACAGCCCGCCCGTCGCGCAGAGCACCCCCATGCTCGCGCCATCTTGGCGCGCTGCTTTCCCGACAACGACATCCCGCCATGTTTCCTCTGCCTTGCGTTTCATGCCGCCGCGCGCAAGCCCTCGCTGCTGCGAAGGCGCCCGCGTCCTAGGTGTCTGCTCCCCTCACGGGTGATCCGCCTGAAAACGGCTATGGAAAGCGGACTCCTCGTCTCGAACAGATCCCCCTACTCCTCATCGGACTCCTCATCTGACCACTTATTGTAGTCCACAGAACCGCCCGCCAGACGGTGGTCGCTGGGACACGGCCACTGCGAGCATAAATGAATATTCTTCCATATGCGTTTGCCAGATTCATAATGGCAAGCCGCGCCGCTGCTGCGGCGCATAACGTAATTACCCGAATCCGAATATTGTCCCCGTTAGTTTCCGTGGGTTCATGAGCACTCTGTCGGGGTCTTTCGTTTTGTCTTGTTGGTATCAAAACTCCACAAATTCGTCGGCCTCGCGGTCGCGCCCGACCCGCAGAGGCGCGTTTGCAGGGCGAGCGTCTCCTGGGCCTGGGGGCGGAGCGGCTGCGGCGGCCATGAGGCCGAAGCCATGCGCGCGCACACGCGGCCGCCCTCTTGTCTCGAGCCCAGCGCCGCAGGGCATGCAAACGGCCGCATCCTCGCAGTGATCCTCCTGCCGGTGCTGCTGCGGGTGCTGCTGCTGCTGCTGCTGCTGCTCCTCCCCCCCCCCCCTCATCCCCCTCCTACTTGTCCCAACCCCTCCGCCCCCTCCTCGCCAGATTCCGCGAGTTCCTTTGTCCTCTAGCGCGCGAGCGCTGGAGAGCCGCAAGCTCGCGATCCCCCGCGCGCGCCCTCACCCCTGTCCAGTCGACAGAAACCCGCGGGCATCCACCTCAGCGGTCAGCGCGCCGCTGCTGCGGTGCAAACACCGAGTCTGTCTGCATAAAACAAGCCGTTGTAGCGGTCAGCGCGCCGCTGCTGCGGCGCGCGCCAGCGAGCGGATAACGAGGACATCACTTCTCTGTTTCCTGCTTGATGGCTTTCTGGACCACGTCCTCCAAGAACGCTAGAAGAACCTGCTTCTGCTGCGCACGGGTGGACTGTTTCAAGGGCGTCGTCACTTCCGTCAACGCCACGCCTGTGGACCATTTCTCCTCGTTCAGATCCTGAATCCTGGAGGCCCATTTTCGGCCTGCCATTGGCCCTCCTTTGACCTCCACTGTCCACATCCCAGAGGGGCACCACCTGGTGGTCCACGGGCGCTTCTCGTCCAAAGCGTCGTCGTCGTGGTCGTCTTTGGGTTCGGGAACGCTTTTTGCCCTGGCTCTCCTCGTACAGGTAATGCAGAAGCCAAGGCAGGTCCTGACTCTGAACGAGTAGTTGCCCATACTTGTTCTCATACACACTAACCTCTTTCGTGTCGGCCTCATCTGGCTTAGGAGACATCGGCATGGTTACTCTGCAGAGCGTGCCTCGAGAAAATCCTGTGTGTTTCTCAGGGGGGTTTCTTCGCTTTCGATGCGCCCTTGACTGTTCCGAGGAGATCCGCCATGGGATCCCAACCTTTTTCTCCCGCTGCTGCGGGCGGCCCTGCTGCAGCCCCCGCTGCTGCGGGGGCCTCTTTCACAGGAGTCGCCGCTTCATCCGCGTTGTCTCCTTCTCCGGCGCGAAGCTTCCCAACCAATTGCTCTAACATGGTTGTTTCGTTCAAGGCGCCCTTCGCGGCACTGTGACCACCGACCACCTCGAGCATCCACAGGCGGTGCTTTCCGACGGGCACGAAGGCTTCTAGGCTTATCTCGCCGCCCAAGGAAACACAGCGCTCCTCGCATTCCAGAGCAAATCCCGCTGCTCCCTCGTGACTTCGGCACAGCCCGCCCGCCACGCAGAGCGCCCCCATGCTCGCGCCATCTTGGCGCGCTGCTTTCCCGACAACGACATCCCGCCATGTTTCCTCTGCCCTGCGTTTCATGCCGCCGCGCGCAAGCCCTCGCTGCTGCGAAGGCGCCCGCGCCCTAGGTGTCTGCTCCCCTCGCAGGTGATCCGCCTGAAAACGGCTATGGAAAGCGGACTCCTCGTCTCGAACAGATCCTCCTACTCCTCATCAGCATCATGCTCCCTCCTCGAGCATCCTTCCATCTCATCCAACCCCTCCCCCTCCTTCTCTCCGAACGAGCACAGCTGCCCTCCCTGTCCCTTGACCGCTCCTCTGCCCCTTGAGGGGGGGCCTTGTGTGCTCTGACCGACCCTCTGTCCCGCAGGGGGGGGGCGTCCTGATCGAACGACCACCCCTGTTTCACAGAGGAGGGCGCGCGGAAACGCACGACCCCACCCCCTCTGTGACAGAGGGGGTGGGCGGAAAAGCGCGACCCCCTCTGTCACAGAGGGGTTCGGCCTTGCGTGCTTCGACCGCCCCTCTGTCCCACAGAGCGCCCCGCGAACAGGACGGCAGGACGATGAGCAGGACGATGAGACGGAGAGAGGAAAACAGGACACGGGAGGGAGGCAGGAACGGACGAGGGGGGACGGAGACGGAGGCGAGGCGTGAGGGGAGGGCAGGACGAACATAGAGGGAGAGGAGCAGGACGAGACCTGGCAGGGGATATGCACCAGGAGAGAGATCTCATGGAGGAAGAGGAGGGGAGGGGACGAGAGGCACTCACATTTAAGCGCTTGCAGGCCCTCGCACTTGCTCCATTTCTCAGCGACCGCCGCGCCGCCATGAGAACTGTCGTACCACCGCCGCTACTGCGGCGGATGCGTGACCTCTCCCATCCCTGTCCTGTGCTGTTTCTGCTGCCACCCTCCCCCCTCCCTCTTCGACCTCCTCTCCCCGCCCTTTTCCTCCCCCCCTCCAGCTGACGGCTGCGGGCTGCGACGGGTGGATCATCAGCCGCTGTCATCTGCCGCCCTGTTTCGCGCACCCTCCGCTGCTGCGGCGGGATCACACGAAGTGGGCCCCCTGGCCAGGGATTGTCATCTTACCGCTCTTGGGGGCTTTCCGTCCCTCCTCCGCGTCCTTCTTCCGTTTATTATCCTTCTCTTTCTGCTCCTTTTGCCATGCCTGCTTCTCCTTTTGGGTGTCGGTGGCCCTCTTCTCCTTTGTGATCTGCAGCATCAGCCGATCTCCGCGCACCAGCGGCACCGTGTTGCGCATGCACGGGACAAGCGCGCTGCAGACGCGGAGGGGGGCGGCTGGCTGGCACTTTGTCATTGTCTGGAACTCTTGTGGTCGAAGTGCAACGTTGAACTTCCAGTGCTCCTGTCCCTGCACTAGCTGGGCTCGGGCAAGTTCTTCTGGTGTCATCCTCTCAACTCCCCCAAAGAAGTGCAAGGACTCGGTACCTCCGAACTTAAACTGGTACGGATTCTCTGACTGGTCGGCCTCGCCCTGCGCAGGCGCCGCTGCTGCGGGGGCCGCCCCGTCGAGCTGCGGACCTGCGGGCGCCTCGCCCTGCGCGCCCTCCGCCGCTGCGGAGGCCGCTCCCTGCGGCGCGGGCTTGAGCTCCAGCTCTGGTAATTTGAAATCGGGTGTTGCCCAATATTTTCCATTTGCTCGACAGGAGTCGGACGTTCCTCACCGACTAGCACCTCCACTGCCCGCGGGTTGCTCGAGACTTTCGGGCAGCAAGGGAAGAGCATCAGTTTCCCCTCGGCGATGTCCTCAGTAGCCACCACATGGACACTTTTGGCTTTAACGTCATATTGCACCTGGACGGGTTGGGCGCAAGTGTCCGCGTGACGATGGAAGCTAGTCATGACTTCCGCGATGCTTGCTTGGTGCCACCTGTCTGTGTCGAGATTGGCAGACGGAGCCGAAGCGTGCCACGATTTCACTGGGACCACCATCAGGCTGTTCACGGGTTTTGACACTTCAGACATCTGCCTGTTCAGAGGCGCGTCTTCTCCGTTGAACTCTATCAGTACTGGCTGCGGGCGAGGGCTCTCGCCACCTCCGCTGCTGCGAGGGCCATCGGGGTTCTCGGGGGCCGCGGGCAGCTTGTCGGCCCACGGCGCAGGAGGGAGCGGGAACTCTTTCTGTGCGTTTTTTTTTTCTCTCAATTTTCTGCCAGGCCTCGCGTACTTCAGCATAGCACGGACGCACTGCCTCGCACACGGCCTCCACAACCACCTCCAGACGAGGTTTGCAAGCCTTCGCCCTTACGTACGCCTGGTAGAAGGTCTCCGTCGCAGTCAGCACCGCCCCCGCGGTCAAAGTCGCGCTCTTCTCCTCCCCGTGGGCCTCCGCTGCTGCGGGGGCCAAGATGCGACGGACATACCCCAACAAAGCATTGAGGTCCTGTACCCGACTGCTGCCCTCGCTGTGTCCCCAAGCCGTTTCCGGCGCGGGGCATTGCCCGCGCCTCGGCTCTTGCGAGTACGCCCTCATGACAAGGGCAACCTTCACATGGGGACACTCCATGGGGAGTTGGTTGAGAACGCCCCATGTGGCTGGTGACAGGGAGCGTATTTTGTGATCCACCCAACGTCTATCATAATCCAGAAATTGCAATATGAGCTGCCCTGATGCGGCCCCTACGTTGATGACGAAAGTGAACATGTCCTCGAACCATTTGGCCTTGGCGTACTCGGGGTGTCGTTGCGCGCAAGCCTTGAGAATAGCGTCGTACGGGATATTCACGGGCTGCCCTGTCTCAGATCCCCACGATGCTTTCTTGGCCGCCGCTGCTGCGGTGGCGACGAGATCAGCGACGGACGTCAGGAGCTCGATTTCGTGAGAGGTCACACCTTTTCCCTGCGGGTCGTTCAGGGCCGCGGAAATGATCGCCGGGCCTTGCGCGAAGTCGGCATCGAAGTGAATTCCCCACGAGAGCACCTCGCAAAGCAAACCGTTATCGAGCACGTCCGTGAGTTCTGTGAACTTCGGTGCGCGACGCATTTTTGGGATATCCCAGGAGCCACCTGGACCTGTCTGGAACTCCTCCAAACCACATCCTTTGCGTTCTTCGGGAATGACCCACACTGCGCCGTGCTTGAGGCTCAGCAGACCAAGGGTTAGCGTGCAGTGGCTCAGCGCCCCGTAGTTGAACGTTGACAAGCTTGTGTACGCCGAGCGTAGAGCCTCCGCGGACTCCGAGTTCTGCGTGTTGTGGTCCGCGTGCGCCGTGCACGGCTTGCCGTGGAGGCGCTCGTAATCGGCCTTCTTCCCCGCAGGGAGTTCCTGAACAACCACTGCTTCGTGCTGCGCCTCGTTCTGGAGGAACCTGTCTTTCAGAATCCCACACAGGAGATTAACCACTCCGGCAGCGGAGGGGCACGTTCCACCCCTGTTCTGCGGGTGGACGCTGATATCCTCCAAGGAGATCTTGGCCTTCAACCGCTGCCCCGCGGAGTCCTCCAAGGCATAGCGGCTGCGCAACATGGCGGCATCATTCAGGGGGCCTGACTCGATGTCCTCGGACATCTATCCAGGGGCCCCCGCCGCTGCGGGGGCAGCTTCCAAAACAGATGCTCCGCGACGGTTGCCCCCGCTGCTGCGGAGCCCCGCTTGAAGCACGAAAGCCTGTCGCACGCGCGGACAGGAGGAGGGGCCTCACGGATCCGCGGCCTGCCCGCACTTGAGCAAAAGGAGAAGGACAGGAAAGGCAGAGAGAGGGAGAGAGAGAGAGAGAGAAAGAGAGAGAGAGAGAGAGAGAGAGAGAGAGAGAGAGAGAGAGAGAGAGAGAGAGAGAGAGAGAGAGAGAGAGAGAGAGAGAGAGAGAGAGAGAGAGAGAGAGAGAGAGAGAGAGAGAGAGAGAGAGAGAGAGAGAGAGAGAGAGAGAGAGAGAGAGAGAGAGAGAGAGAGAGAGAGAGAGAGAGAGAGAGAGAGAGAGAGAGGCGACGAACGGCGGGTCGACGCGGCCTTCTCAGTTTTTCGATACGCGCACATCCGCCTGAACAGGAGAATCATTGATACATAGGCCCCCCCTCTGCGAGAGAAAGGTTTCCCGCCCCGAACCCATCTGTGAGAGAAGGGGTCGCTGTGTGAGTTGCGCGAATGGAAGCGATGGACAGAACACAGAAATAATGGCGGGCGGGGGATTGCAGGAGGGAATGCAAGGGGAAGCAAAGCAAAGGAGAGGGCAGGACGCAGACGACAGCACAGATGTCACCTTTTTTTCACACCGCATGCGATGCCGCACGCGACGCGCGAAACCGCGCTCCCCCGCGCGCGCGCGAGTCCGCCCCTCCGCCGAGGTCACCCCCCCTCGGCGACATTCGTGAGACATCCCTCCGCTGCTGCGGAGGGGCGCTCCCCTTGTGCGCTGGGGATGTCGCGGTCATCCTGGGGGCCGTGCAGTCAACCAGACGGGGGCGCCGTCGTGTTCATCCGCCCCGTAATTACATCCGAAGGGGCTCGACGTCTTCTTGCCAGGATCTGCCGACTGGCGGCATCTTGGACCCTAGTTTGCACCAGTTGCCCCAATGGTCGCGGTACCAGAGTGCCTGATCGAATTGATCGTCCTCTTCCACGCCTGTCCCCCGAGCAGTCTTCTCATCCCACAACCCACCGCGCTCCAAGACAGCAGCCCCCGCTGCTGCGAGGGCTTGTTTCTTGGAGCTCCCCCTGCGCCGAGCTAGCGGCCTAGCGGCCGCGCGGCCGCCTTCGCCGACGCTGCCGTGGGTCGAGCCGCCGCCCCAGCGCGCTGGCTCGAATGAGGTCTGTGGTCCGGTTTTCGAGAAGCCCTCTTCTCGCCGACGCGGCATCGCCCCGTCCTTGTGTCGGGCTTCCTATTCCTCCTCTCGCCGACGCGGCATCGCCCGGTCCTTGTGTCGGGCTTCCTAGCCCTCATGGCTGGCGATCTCGAACCAAAACGGCACGGGAGAGCCCGGGAGCGGAACAAAGAGCCGACACCTGGAGCGGGGCCGGGACCGGGAGCCCGGGACCAGGATCAGCACCGACACCGGGACCGGGGCCGGGACCGGGACCAGGCGAAGAGCGGGACCGGGACCGGGACCGGGACCGGGACGGGGAGCCCAGGACGGGCAGCAGGACCGACACCGGGACCGGGACCGGGACCGGGGGGGGCCGGGACCGGGACCGGGACCGGGACCGGGACGGGGACGAGACCGGGACCGGGACCGAGACCGGGACCGAGACCTGGTCCCAGGACCCCTCCTCCTCCTCCTCCTCCTCCTCCTCCTCTTGCTCGCCCTCCCTTTCCCCCCAGCAAAAAGCAAACGACGACGACGACCACGACGACAACGACGACGATTTCCTCAGCCGCTCAGCGCGAGCGCCTGGCTCCTCGCGCGCGCGCGCGCCGAGCCCGCGCCTCAGACCTCTCATGATAACCCCCGCTGCTGCGGAGGCAACCCCCGCTGCTGCGGAGGTCTCCGCAGCCGCGCGCCGTCAGCTGGAGTCGCTCGAGGGGCTGCGGCGCCGCTCCTGCACCGCCTCGAACGCGGAACTGGAGGCGCCCCCCGGGTCCGCAGGAGGCGACGGCTTCCTGGGGAGGAGCCGTGGCGGCGGAGGCGGCGGCGGCGGCCTCGGGACGAGCCGCGGTGCCATGAGGGCGCGGCGTCTGCGACTGCCTGGCCAGGAGCCGCTTCGGCGGAGAGTGCGGCGGCTGGCTCGGGGCGAGCCGCGCTGCCGTAGGGCGCGGTGTCTCCTCCAGCGGGGGGGCCCCGCGGCGTCCTCCTCCACGCGGTGGAGGTGGCCGCGGTGGTGGCATCATTGGCGGCATGCCCGGCGGACGGCAAATCTGGCCGCGGAGGAGCGGGCGCCATCCTCTCGGCCTCAGCACCGGCTGACCTGTGTGGGGTGGGTGCACGGGCGGCGTGGGCAGGAGCCGCGCCCCCTCCTGTCGGTCGCCGCCCTCCACCCGCCCACTGCGTCCGGAGCGGCTGCGCCCCCTCTGCTCCTGCCCTCTGCGTCTGGAACGGCTGCGCCCCCGCTGCTGCGAGGGCACTGTCCTCTTTCGGTCTCTGCTCCTCTGCTCCCGCCCTCTGCGTCTGGAACGGCTGCGCCCCCGCTGCTGCGAGGGCTTCGTCCTCTTTGGGGTTATGCTCCTGCTCTCGCTCTTCTTCTTCTTCTTATTCTTCTTCTCCTTCTCCTTCTTCTCCTTCTTCTCCTGCCTCTCACCTCTGTCAGGGTTCCTCTTTTCGTCCTGGGGCGGCGTGGGGCTGCAGGAGTCGACGGCGTCGCGCCCGTCGTCCTCAAGCTCCTCCTGGGCTCCGTGCGCCCCCGCTGCTGCGGAGGCTGCTGCTTCAGACTCTGTCTCCGCATCCTCCTGGTCTCCGTGCGCCCCCGCTGCTGCGGGGGCTGCTGCTTCGGGTTCTGTATCCGCCCCCTTTCCCCGCCGTTTTCCCCACTTGGCTTCCCGCTTCCGATCCTTCTTCCTGCCCTCGGCGCCTCTGCCAGACTTCCTGTTCTTGGCTTCTATGAAAACGAACAGTGCGCGGCAGTGTTCCGCGAGGCGGTTCGCCGACTGGGCCTTGAAGATCACCCTGTGTAAGTGCGGCCAGAAGTATGTCCCCTGCTCCTTGCGCTCCGCGTCCGTCAGCCTGACCCAGGTCGGACGCGCCGCCCAATCCAACTGGCGGTGCTGCAGCCTGTTCAGGAGCCCCCGCTGCTGCGGAGGCTGCAAAACCCGATTCCCCCAGGGCGGCAGTTCCGGCTGCTCGCTCGCAGGGCGCTCGCGAACCTGAGCGGGGCCCAGAATCACGATGCAGCGCGGGTGCGCCACGTGACTCTCTGCTTCCGGACACCAGAAAGCCAAGCCGAGAGCGCCTGTGCCAGACGCGCCGCAACTTCTGAGCAGCTCCGAAAGATCGCCCGCGTCTCCGTCGAAGATCCCGGCGAGAATACGCACTCGGCGCTGCAACACCAGGCTCCGAAGCCCGTTGCGGAAGTTTTCGGGCCACGGGCTTCCCACGACGCTCGTCTGGCATCGGAAGAACACGCCCCCCACTGCTATGGAGAGTTTGCCTTCCTTTGCTTTCGGATTGTAGGCCCCCGCTGCCAGGGTCACCGACCAGGCCTGAACCAGGAACTTCCCGTGGGAGTGCGTGCGATGCACCTCGCACTGCTCGACGCGCTCGGGGACCCAGAGGAGAGCCCCGACGCACTCGCGCGCGACCGCGCCGTGGAAGCCACTCTGGCGGATGAGATCGTCGAGATGTCGCTTCCGCTGGGCGCGATTGATGGGTGCACCAGGCTCGAAGGAGACTAAGACGACCCCTTCGCGCCTGGCCCTGGCAGCTGCGACCCAATCCGACAGGGAGGCGTCCGCGCGCAGGGCGAGGGAAGCAAAAGCCAGGTTCACGCGCGCCTGTCTGCCCCTGCTGCACCTGGTCTGCATCGTCGTACAGCAGGGGCACAAGAGGCTTGGAATGGCTCGGGCCGCGCTCTTCCGATGGGAAGTGCGGGCGGCCTTCCTCTGGGAAGTCCTCTTGGACAGGCAGCGCTGGCGATCGCGCCTTGGTGGTCAGGGCGAGCGGCTGCGTCGCGCGGGCCCCCGCTGCTGCGGGGGAGCTGTCACTCAGTTTGTCTGCTGCGGTCAGACCCTGCCGTTGTCGCCAATGAGTCGTGCAGAGAGATCTCGGTCTCGGGTCCTCGGAGCGG
Source organism: Prorocentrum cordatum (assembly GCA_963575745.1). Taxonomy (NCBI): domain Eukaryota; class Dinophyceae; order Prorocentrales; family Prorocentraceae; genus Prorocentrum; species Prorocentrum cordatum. The sequence goes on from CAUYUJ010014915.1 coordinate 335,478, forward strand.
GCGGCGTTCTGTCCAGGCTCGATTACCACTGTGGCGGCGCCTGGCACCACGCATGCCCCCGCTGCTGCGGAAGCCGCCTGCGCCGCCGTTTTGACTACAACGAGGTTGGCGGCGGCCGTTAACTTCCGCGCCTGCGCGATCTCGCCCTGACCCATCATTTTCTGAGCAACCGCCAGGCTCCGCGAAACGGTTTCCTGGGCAGCGCTCATCGACGAAAGCAATGTCCTAACTTCCGTTGCAAACTCCCCCCCCGCTGCTGCGGAGGCCGGTGCTGAATCTGCCAGTCCCTGCGGAACTGTTTCAGGGGCCTCCTCTGGCAGCCCCCGCTGCTGCGGAGACTTCGGCAGAGGCTCCTGCGCGGTTCCAGTCGCGCCTTGCTGCTCCATGCCCCGGGCCGCTCCCGTCGCGGAGGCGGGCGGGCGCGGCGGGGGGCAGACCTGCAACGGCTGCGGATTCACTTTATCGCATTGCCATCCCTCCCTGCGCTCAAATGGCTTTTCCCCTTGCGCCAGTCTGCTGCCCCCACTTCTGAACTACCTCATCCCTTCTACCTCTCCCTGCACCCTCCTCTTCCTGTTCAACCCTCCCTCCTCCCTCCACCGTGCTCATTTCTCATTCCTCCCTTCTCTGCTCCTCCTACGTGGGGCGTTTCGCGACAACGACGACGACGACGACGAGAACGATGACCACGACGGCGACAACGAGAACGACGACGACCACGACGACGACGACGAGGACGATGACCACGACGACGACCAGCGACGACGACTAGCGACGACGACGACCGACGACGACGACGCCGACCACGACGACGACGGCGACGACGACAACGAGCGACGACGACGACGACGACAATCGACGCCGACGAGGAACGACGACGACGAACGAGGACGACGATTACGACGACGAGATGACGAAGGTTCGAAGATCCAACCTCGAAGTGCGAAGCTTCGAAATTCAAACTTCGATCTTCGGACTCCGAACTTCAAACTTCGAACTGCGAACTTCGATGGGGTGCCAGGGATACAATGGGATGGAGGGAAAAATGAGAAGGAGAGAGCGAGGAAGCGGGAGAGGAAGTTGGAGGAGAACGAACAGGCGTGGAGCGACGAGGAACGGGCGGCGAGGAGCCGACGTTGAGGGCGGCGGGATGGGGGGACAGGGAGGAGAGGGAAGACTTCAGAACGAAGATCGCGCCACGGCGCCTGCACGCGCGCCCCCGATCTCGGCGGCCGACGCGCGCGCCCCTGCCGAAATGCAACGCGCCCTTCATTCGAGCCCCGCTGCTGCGGAGCCACCTACTCCACAACCAAATCGTCTGGGGAGCTGTTCGGTCCCCAAACTACTGGTTCTTCAGCCCCTCGGCTCTTGCGAGTCCGCCCTCATGACAAGGGCAACCTTCACATGGGGACACTCAATGGGGTGTTGATTGAGAACGCCCCACGTGGCTGGCGGCAGGAACGGACGAGGGGGGGCGGAGACGGAGGCGAGGCGCGAGGGGAGGGCAGGACGAACACAGAGGGAGAGGAGCAGGACGAGACCTGGCAGGGGACATGCACCAGGAGAGAGATCCCATGGAGGAAGAGGAGGGGAGGGGACGAGAGGCACTCATAATTAAGCGCACGCAGGCCCTCGCACTTGCCCCATTTCTCAGCGACCGCCGCGCCGCCATGAGAACTGTCGTGCCACCGCCACTACTGCGGCGGATGCGTGACCTCCCCCATCCCTGTCCCGTGCTGTTTCTGCTACCACCCTCCCCCCTTTCCAGCCAAGCTCGGGTTTCAAGCTCGGAGACGGGCGCGGCTGGCGGCTCTTAGTGCGGGTGCGCGCGCTGCCTCCAACTCCTCATCCCCCTCCTCCTCCTCTCCTCATCCTCCCTCCTCTTCCTCCTCGTCCTCCTCTATCGGCCCAGCTCCGATCGCCGCTCAGCTCTCCTGGCGCGGCTGGCGGCAGAAGTGCCGAATGCTGCCTGGGATGTCCTTCGCCGTCTTCTTCGACATCTCAAGCATCATCTTGCCCTTCTCCTCGGCACGGCGCGCCTCCTCCATCATCTGCCGCGCCTGGTCGACGAGCATCTGGCCCTTGACTCCAACGGCGCGCGCGTGGCGGCAACGATTGCGCCACTCGATGAACCGCGCCACCATGGTCGCCCAGCTCCAAGCACTGCCATCCGTCGCGATGAGCTCGAAGTCATCGACGTCGCACTTGCCCGCGATGCTCGCCATAGCGGCGCAAGACCGCGAAGGGGCCTCCTCTGGCAGTCCCCGCTGCCGCGGAGACTTCGGCAGAGGCTCCTGCGCGGTTCCGTCGCGGAGGCGGGCGGGCGCGGCGGGAGGCAGACCTGCAACGGCTGCGGATTCACTTGATCGCATTGCCATCCCTCCCTGCGCTCAAATGGCTTTTCCCATTGCGCCAGTCTGCTGCTCCCACTTCTGAACTACCTCATCCCTTCCACCTCCACCTGCACCCTCCTCTTCCTGTTCAATCCTCCCTCCTCCCTCCACCGTGCTCATTTCTCCTTGCTCCCTTCTCTGCTCCTCCTGCGTGGGGCGTTTCACGACAACGACGACGACGACGACGAGGACGATGACCACGACGGCGACAACGAGGACGACGACGACCACGACGACGACGACGAGGACGATGACCAAGACGGCGACCAGCGACGACGACTAGCGACGACGAGGACCGACGACGACGACGCCGACCACGACGACGACGGAGACGACGACGACGGCGACGACGACGACGACGACAATCGACGCCGACGAGGAACGACGACGACGAACGAGGACAACGATTACGACGACGAGATGACGAAGGTTCGAAGATCGAACCTCGAAGTGCAAAGCTCCGAAATTCAAACTTCGATCTTCGAACTCCGAACTTCAAACTTCAAACTGCGAACTTCGATGGGGTGCCAGGGATGCAATGGGATGGAGGGAAAAATGGGAAGGAGAGAGCGAGGAAGCGGGAGAGGAAGTTGGAGGAGAACGAACAGGCGTGGAGCGACGAGGAACGGGCGGCGAGGGGCCGACGTTGAGGGCGGCGGGATGGGGGGACAGGGAGGAGAGGGAAGACTTCAGAACGAAGATCGCGCCACGGCGCCTGCACGCGCGCCCCCGATCTCGGCGGCCGACGCGCGCGCCCCTGCCGAAATGCAACGCGCCCTTCATTCGAGCCCCGCTGCTGCGGAGCCACCTACTCCGCAACCAAATCGTCTGGGGAGCTGTTCGGTCCCCAAACTACTGGTTTGCCAGCCGCTGCTGCGGGCGCCGAGGGCCCGGTGCTGGACGCCGCGGCCCCGCTGATGCGGGGCCCCTGAGAAGGCGTCGGCCTCCCCTTCTCTCTGGCGGCGTCGAACTTGACCTTACGCTCCACACCGAGGTCCTTGTGCCAGCGATAGGTTCCTGACCCGTCGCTCCCGCCCAAACCCGCGGCTGGTGGCCTCACCGTGTCCGCGCGGGGCATGAGGGGCAGAGCTTCGACCTTCCTGTCGCCCCAGTGCGGGTGTAAGCGGACGCCTGTCCCGTCGTCGCGGTGCAACACGAAATCCCACATCGGCAGCTTCACTTTCACCCGCTGCCCCGCGAACTGTCGCGCGCGCACAATACTCTGGCGCATGTGGTCGTAGCTGTTTGGCCGGACTTCGAGGGAACAGCCGATCAGAGCCCCGCTGCTGCGGGCCCCCCCCACGACCTCCCTGATATCTTCCTCCCTGAGCGTCGCCACCATCTCTTGCCACCGCCAAGGGACTTCCTCGTCGCTTCTGAAACCAAAGCTCGTTCTCGCACCGTGGTCGCAAACAGCGACCATGGTGGGCCCCGCATTGTCAAACCACTTGGCTTCTGACTCGAACGGGGCAGTTGGGTCTTCATTCAGGTGGCGCCACCATTTCAACGCTTGGTTGTGTTGCTTAAACGAAGTGCCGAGCCTCTCTTCATAACTCAAAAATAATTAACATCAAACTTCTCAGAACTTCTGGGGCCCGCGCGCCGCCGCCGCTGCGGTGGCGCGGGGCTCCTGCGCCGCAGGCGCGGCTCGGGATCCCGACCCCTCTCCTGAAACTGTGCCCCCAGGTTCTGGTGAGTTTCGGAGGGCAGCCCTCACGAAATTATCGAATTCGGGCATGCCGAGACCAGGGGCGCGGGGGCTCACAACGCTAAGCGCGGCGAAGCGAGACGGCCGTTGAGGCGAGACCGCCGCCGCTGCTGCGGCGGCAGGGCCATCGCGCCATTTGGCGTCCTCCGTTGGCGCGTTCCCGTCTTGTCGCCACTCTCTCCAACCCCGCGCTGACCAATGATGGCCGTCCTCCCAGCCACGCCAGCCGCTGCTGCGGCTATCCCACCATCCTTCCGCGCCACCCCATGTGTATCCGCCTGCATCGCCCATTGCAAGACGATGGCGCAGGCGCGCGTTAGCCCGCGACGGGCCCGGCTGCACCGTTGCTCGCGGGCGATCCCACGGGCGCGGGATGGTTTGAGCATAGCGGCGAGGGGCGACGCGATGTGATTGGACGGCAGAGAACTTGAAAGGAAGGGGGGGTTGGAAACGGAAGAACGAAGTGGACGAAGAGCGGAAATCGAACCAGAGGGGGGGAGAAAAAGAGCGGAAGAGAATGAGGACATGCAGACGAAGGAGAGTGACGAGGTAGATGGCGGGGCAGAACGGCAACGGAGGATAATGCGGTGGAAATTGTGAAAAGGACGCATGGAAAAAAACACGACGAGGATCACAGACGCAAAGATGATGAGCGCAGTGGTAGCATGACATATCCGAAATCAAGAAGCAGGATGAGGAGGAACGGGATGACGAGCAACTCTGTCACAGAGGGCCTCCAAACGCACCCCCTCTGTCACAGAGGGCCTCCAAACGCGCCCCCATCTGTCGCAGAGGGCCTCCAAACGCGCCCCCTCTGTCACAGAGGGGCAAAATGATCACTTTAATGCGGCTTCTGGATTAAGCCCGAGGTCGAGGGCGACGCGGACGCAGACCAAGCGGTCAACACGCCCGCACCCATGGAGTCCGACCTTGAGGAGAACGACTTCGAAGAGATCCGCAAGGCGTGCAGCTCCCAGGACAGCAACAGGGTCATCGAGGAACTCGTCGCGCGCCCAGGCATGGCCAAGAAGCGGCAGCGGGTTTAGCCAAGGAAGGAGGTCCCAGGCTGATGAATCGCAATCATCTGCGGGCTTTTCGGGGGAGGAGGTCCAGCACCAGCGCCTCGGATTTGTTACAGCAAATATCAACCCCTGGGGAACAGGACGCGACATTTTGCCGCTGATCCCCGACGCCATCGTGTTCGCGCTAGAACGCAAGCAGTCTCGTGGGCGACTCTTGGAGATCAGGCGCACTCTGAGGAACCAGGGATGGGCTGTGTCGTTCGCTCCCGCCACCATCAAGCACAAGAAGCGCCAGGGGGGGCGTCGCCGTGCTAGTCAAGAAATACGTCGTCTTCTGGCACGACCCGAAGGACCAGGTCCAGTGGCCAGGGAGAGCGTGTGTTGGGTACGCTCGTCTGCCTGGGATGGACGTGGTCGCGCTCTAATCTGTCTACTTGGAGGTGGGCATCGGGCTCAAGGACCAGAACATCGACGTCATGCGCAAGCTCAAGGAGCACCAGGCGCGACACGGCCTCCCCTGGATCATGGGCGGCGACTGGAACATGGACCCAGAAGACTTGGCCAGCTTCGCGGGGTTCCGCGTACCAGGGCGCCAGGTGCACATCCCGAACGGCCCGACCTGCCGCGCCAGCGGAGGGACCCACGCGCCCGGGGACTACTTTGTCACAGGAGGACGCGCAGGAGGAGCCATGCAGCAGCCCAAGGTCGACCCCCCCCCCCCTCGGCCTGGCCACGCACGACGCCGCCAGGATGCAGGTGAGTGGCACAAGGCCGAGTGGCCCATGGTCAAGGCCCCGTGCAGCGCGGCGTCCGCGCCCACTACCTGCCCAGCAGGGCCGAGGCAGCGGCCGCCCGACCGGAGCGACAGCCAGGTCGAGACCGCCAAATCGCACGGGAGCCTTCTGGACCATCCAGAGCTCACCCTGGACGAGAAGCAGACGGCCGTCGACAACGCGCACGCTGCGTGGCTGGACACCGCGCGCACCGACTTCGAGGGAGCATCGTTGGCCGAGATGCCCTGGACATGTGGGGGGGCCCCATCAAGTTCAAGCAGGCCCCGCTGCCCGAGGTCTGGGTCACAAGGGGCAACGCCAAGACCACGCCAGGCAGAGCCACGACCTAGCTGGCAGGGCAGCTTCGTCCGATCCGGGGGTTGGCGCAGCAGCAGTTCAAATGGAACGCCAGCGGCAAGGGCTCAGAGCAGCCCGACCACTGCCGCAGGAGGCTACGCGGGGCCATCCAGGCGTGGCGCACCGCCGTGCAGCACGCAGGGGAGGTCGGCAATGCGCACCACGCCCTGGACGACTACGACGAGTGGCACCACCTGGCCCAGGCCACCCTCGAGCAGACCGAGGAGGGGGAGGAGGAGGAGCAGGAGGTGGAGGAGGAGGAGGAGGAGGAGGAGGAGGAGGAGGAGGGTGAGCCTGGCGGTATACACAGCTGGCGAGGTCAACATCGTCGGAGGCCGCGGGCCCTCCGAGTGCCGCGGGCCCGCGGGCCTGCCCGCGGGCCGCCGCCGGCGCGAGGCTGAGAGAGCGCGCCGCTGCTGGCGGGGCAGCGCGGGCGGGGCTTCGACAGCCTGGATGGGGCGGCGCGATGGCCGGGGGGGGGGGGCAGGGGGGCAGCTCCGGGAGCGCCATGCCCCCCCCCCCCCCTGCCAGGCAGGCGCAGCTACGCGACCGCTCCACGGTGAGCACTTCTTTCGCAGACGAGCTGGACGCGAAGAGCAGGTACGGCGGAGATGCAGCAGCATGCCCAGCCAACAACCTCAGCAATCCAGATGTGGATCCGTTCGCAGAGCTGGATGCGGAGCAAACTTTCCTCGAGCGCGGGTTCGAGGACCACGGCGGCAACGGAACTGAGAACGCGGCCGAACCTAGGGGCCACGTACCCACAGGGGAGGCTGCAGTCCCAGCGCTGTCGCACCAGGTGAATGGCCCTGAAGAGGCGCACCCGCAGCTGCCTGCGGCCGCGGCGCCACTGGACCAGGTCAAGCGCAACAAGAACGTCGAGGCCATCCATCGGGGAGATCGAGCTCGTGGCCAGGCTCGCCGAGCACGCGGGGAAGTGCATCCTCGGTGGCCTGCGACATGGGAGGCAGGCGAAGAGTTGGCGTGAGCACTGGCCGAGGTTCACCTACGGGGAGCACCGATGCTACGCGAGTGGACGAAGGACTCTGGCGAAAGTTGTAGACGGGAAGGCCGAGCGCATCCAGGATCGCTGCGCCTGCCCAGAGGCCCTCCTCACCAAGCACCAGCAGGAGTGGGCCAAAGTGCGGGCCGCCAGGCCGCCCGACAAGCCCGACGAGGTCTTCATCTCGCCGCGCGCAACCGCCACGGCCGCCATCGAGACCAGTGGGCACCAGCACCGCAAGCACCTCCTCACCGCGAAGCAGGTGAGTAAGGTCAGCAGGTCCTTCGAGGCCACGACATGCCAGCCTGGTGGAATCCACCCACGCCACCTGGGCTGGCTCAGCGACGTGGGGCCACTCGCCCAGCTGCTCAACCTCATCACGGAGGCGGGAGTGTTCCCAACCGACGAGCAGGAGATGCTGACTGCCCAGTACGTCAAACCAGCGGGAGTTCGACGACCCATCGGGCAGTTCAAGAGCCTGCATCGAGTGCGGGGCAGGTGCCAAGAAGAGCAGCTCCGCGTCTGGGAGAACAACCTGGACAAGAGAGGCATCTTCAACACGGGCACCTCGCGCAAGGTCATGGACTGCGCGATGGGGGCGCGGCGGCGGGGGCCGAGGGCGCGAGAGGGGGGGAGATGGCCTGCCTCATCCTGCCGTGGGACCTGGCCAAGACCTTCGAGAAGGTCTCCCACGCCATCCTGCGCCGCCTTGGTTGCCAGGCGCGCTTCCCGCTGCGCGTTCCCAGAGCGATCCTCGGGGCCTTCAGGTGGCGACGCACCCTCATGCTACGCGGCCTGGCAGCTCGGGAACGGCATCGCGGCAGGATGCTTATCGGCGGCCTACGCGCTTCAGGCCTACCTGCTGGACCAGTTGAAGGCGCAAGCCGAAGCGCGCCCAGAGGTAGGCATCGCCACCCACGTCGGCGACTTCAGCCAGGAAGCGGTTGCGCACAACAGCGCCACGTGTGTGGACATCCTGGTGGAGGCCACGCGCGAGCTCAAGAGCGCGCTGCACGATGAGCTCGCGACACAGGCGGCCGACGCAAAGGGCACCATACTGGGGGACAGCGACGAGCTCACGCACGAGGGCAAGCGCAGACTAGCAGGGCCCGGCCTCCCCAAGGCCGACTGCTCAGCAATGCGGGGGCAAGGCAAGCACTGGCGCGGGCCCCGCCGTCGCCAGCCAGGTAGGCCTGCCCCAGCGGCCCGCCAGCATGGAGCTGCCTTTCGCGCACGCGGGCCTGCGCGAGGGGCCAGGTGGAAGGCGGCGAAGCTGAGGACTGAGGATGGCGATGGGTTTTCGCGCCATGACAGCCTAGAAGCAAGACGAAGGCGCATCCTGCACTCCGCGATCCTGCCCATGAGGGAGCGGGGAGGGAAAATCAGCGGCCTCGCGCTCCAGGACCTCAGGGGGCCCAAGCGCATCGCCAAGCAGGCCTGCGGGCACGGCGACATGTCGCCCGACGTCTTCGGCGCCGTCCACCCCGAGCTGGACCCAATGGGCAAGCCAGCCTTCACGCCGCTGGGCAGGTACCTGGAGGAGCGATGGAGGGAGACCGACCAGCGCCACCGCCAAGGCAAGGTGCTGCCCGTCACCGCGCTCAGGCGCGCCTTCGAGCAGGCCCCACAAGACAACCCGGATGGCAAAGCGGGGGCGGGGCCCATCGGCGCAGCGCTGAAGGCCACTACGGTTGCGGGCTGGCAGGTCGAGAACGCAACCGCCTTTGTCTCGCCTCGGTTCAGTCGCACCTCGGCCCTCGAGCACGCCCCGAAGCGCATGGAGTACGTCTACCTGAAGGACGTTGTCGACCGCGTGCGGGAGAAAGCCACCGACAGCGTCATGCGCCGTGAAGGACTGAGCGATCAGGACCTCCCCGACGTGTGGTGGGAGGTGGTGGCCAACGCGACTGGGCCCAAGCACCTCGCACCGCTCGAGAAGTGGGCCATCACCTCCGTCATGGGCGGCACCTAACTCGCGGGGACGAAGATGGTCGATTGGGGCTACGACGAGTGTTGGCGCCTGTCGGCACTGCGGGGTGGCCGACGACCTGGCGCGCCGCCTAGGGGCATGCGTGGCCTTCGCAGAGGGCCAAGTAAAAGTGGCGCCGCCTCCCCCCTCCCTCCTGCAGCGACGGCGCGAGGGCAAGGAATATGTAGTGCCCTTTTGACCTGGAGCGCCGATTTGCTTGTCAAGCCCGGGGTGGGCCTCCCCAGCGCACCAGCGAAGATGATCTTGCGAGCGTTTGAGGGCGATTTGCCTGTTGATCTGAATCGTTTCGCGCTTCGCCCAGACAAGCCGCTGGCCGGAGATGGCTCGGCCACCACCAGCCGCCTCGAGGACATTCGGAGGGCGGGATAGGCGGTGGCGAGACGGGGGGGGGGCTGGGTCGTTCGTAAGCTCCTTGGGTCTCTCACCTCTCAGCTCCCTCCTACTGCTCACGCGGCTGAGCTCCAGGCCTTCTGACTTGGGGCTGAACACTCAGACGGGCCGCCTGCCTACATAGGCGCCAACGCGGCAGCGTTGGCTGCCGGAGCGCGCGGGTGCTTGTGCTCCACGGCAGCGTTGGCTGCCGAAGCGCGCGGGTGCTTGTGCTCCACTAGTCCAGCGTGGGCTGACGCTGGGCACTGGCGCCGACTCAGGCGCGGCGACCTCGCGTATAGCGCGGGTCTCAATATCAAGTCCCACCGGGACGTCCCAGCCGCCCCTCAGAGCGAGGGTTAGTGGCGGGCGGGTCGCCCTCAACTCGTGGGCCGATGACGCGGCCGAGCAGGCACTCAACCTGTGGCCCAGGCATCCCCGAGACGAGGCGCGCCTGGAAGACGCGCGCACCGAGGCGCGGCGCGGCCTGTTGAACCTGGGGCGAGCGCTGGCGAGTGGGCCAGCTCCCCAAGGTGGAATGGGCCCACCTGCCCCCGCGTGCGTCTCCCCCGTCGGTGGTCACACCGTGCTTTTTCCGGCACGAACTGCACGAGGTGGCTGACGGCCGCTGGCGGTGCGTTCACTGCTTGCATGGTTTCGGAGCTGGGAGGCTGGGATGGCCTCCGAGCGCGGGCGCGGGGCGCCCCCAGGCTGGCGAAGGCTGCGGCAGCGCGCAGCCTCGCATGTTCTGTGGGGCGCGATCATCGGGCCCAGTGGCGCGCCTGCTGAGCAAGGCGACTTTCTGCTGTACTGTGTCCAGTGTGCGCAGTATGCGCAGCTGCCGCCGAGCGGGCTGGCAGAACCTTGCCCAGCCCGCCAGCCAGGTTTCGCGATGACCAAGGTGGCCAAGGAGCGGCGAAGCCGCTTCGAGCGATGCATGCACCAACGCACAGGACGCGCGGGGGTGGTTCTGGAGAGCTAGGCTGTCGACAATCTGGGTTTTCTCACTCGAGGGAGCGATGCTCGCGCATAATGCACTCCCTGCAGCTGGCACGCCCGGCGTCCACAGAGGGGGCACAACAAAAAATCCCAGCATCTCCGAGCGAGAAGGCCGATCGTCCACGTCATGCCGGGCATGGCGGCCAGCGCGCGGCGCCGCGCCCGCAGCGGGAATGCCGCCCAGGGCGGCGACGGCGGAGGCCTCCTCTCGGCGGCGAGCACAGAGAGGCGACGCAGAAGCGGCGGGCCTTCGCAGAAGGCTCGGGCGGACTCGGGCCTTCCGACAAATGTTCCAGGCGTTTTGCGAAAGCAGACGCGGCTTCTCACAAGGCCAGAGAGCTTCTGAGAAGCCCCGCCGCCTTCTGAGAAGGCCTGCCCCCCCGCGGCCCCCCCCCGGGGTGCGCCGCCGGTCTTCATGCTCGCATTGGCTGGCTGCGCCTCCCCGCGCCGCTCTTCTGTTCCCTCCCCCTCCCTCTTTCCCAGGGCCTCTGAGCCGCGTGGCGACGGAACGCATGGCGACTTCAGAATCCCCCAGCGATCTCGCCGCGCGGTCCGTCACCGCCTGGTTTCGGGGCCTCGGGGGCCCCAATCGCCCGAGACGTTCTTGAAGAGCGATCCGAGTCCCAGGGCCGTGCGGTGACCCCGCATGCGCCCACTGGCTCACCACGCGGCGTAGTCACCACACCGTTTGAGGGCCCGCGGCCCTTCGCCTCCTCTCGCCGTCCTCCCGGCGAACGCGGGCGAGGCAGCGGCGCCAGAGTCGCGCGCTCTGGGTACTTGGCGTGGGCGGCGGAGGAGGCGGAGCCTGTGGACGAGCACGGGGGCGACAGCGAACACGAAGAGCACCAGAATGGAGGCGGGTCAACGAGAGGACGGGGGGGGGGCGAATAGGAGGGAAAAACAACAAATGCAGACGGGGGAAGACAGAGAGGCGGAAAGCAGAGAGGAGGAAAAGAAATGAGTGAGGAAGGAACGGGGTGAGCAGGAGGGGGAAGGGGAGGAGGAGGAGGAGGAGGGGGAGGAGGAGGAGGAGGAGGAGGAGGAGGAGGAGCAGGAGGAGCAGGAGGAGCAGGAGGAGCAGGAGGAGGCTGGGCATGGGGACGAGGCTGGGCGGGCCGAAGTCAGCCTGCGTTGCAGCAGCCGCGGGTGAGTTAGGCCCCCTTTAGGGGCCACCACTCCGTCTCGGACCTGCAGCCCCGCTTAGCCCGCCTGCGCTCCCTTGCCCATTCCACCGCAGAATGGGGCGGCTCAAAACCGTGCAGACGAGCAACTTGGGCCAGGTCCAGCACAGGGACCTTCGCCCCGCACTAGTGGAAGCTGTCGGGGGCCTGGATTCCAGTCCCCGCGGGCGCCCAAAGGGAGACCGCCAGCAGGCCCATCCGAGGACCCAACACCAGGCGGCGAGGACCCAACCCCATACCCAGACACACCGCCGTCGGCCCCCACCAGCTTCGCCTGAACCCATTCAATCTCCGCATCCTCGAGGCCTCTGAGCGCACACAGCTTGGGAGGAGGATTGGGGGCCGACGGGTGGAGGAACCTGCGGGGCCTGGACCGCTGGGTCTTGGGCCCAGGGCGCTTGGGCCCGAAACGCACTCCCGCGAGGCCATTGCCTGGGGCCGCCCTGAACCCCACTGAGGCCCCACAGGACTTACCAAAGAACAAGCTCAGGCCAGCTTCCGGGCCGCCCACATTGCACTTCACCACAGCGTGCCCTTGAAACGGCCACGGCCGACCAGGAACCACCCCAAACTCCACCCCATCCCCATAGATTTGGGGTTCGGTGTCGGGCTCACGTGGGGGTGGGATGTGAGCCGCCAACCTCCAGCCTCGTGCTTCGCGCGCCTGGAAGAGCTGATCGAAGACCGCGCCCCCTCCAGTGTGCTCGTCGAAATCATTTCGGTCTAACATTATGTCACCTGCGCCGGCCAGTCCATCAGTGTCCCACGCTTCGTGGTCGGCAATCCGGGCATGGACATGCCCTACCCAGCGTACAAGCTTGCTGCACGCTTCAACAACGAGAACCTGCTCGGGCGGCGCCCGCCAGAACATGGCCCCTTTGCGTTGCCCAGCTGTCCGCCAAAGTGTTGGTTCGCCGACACCATGAGTCAAACGCAGGAACGATCGCTCGCCGCCGAGGCGCACGCCCCGACTCTCTTTTCACCGTCGCGCTCTGGCCGCGCTACCGCCAAGACAACTCCCAAAAATGACGCGACGGGATGGACAGGCTGAACGCCTCAGCGGCTTTGCGAGCACAGGCTGAACGCCTGCGCCATCAGATAAACTGTCCATCGACTGCAGGTCCTGCCGGAACCTGTACAACACGTGGAAGGCAAAGCCCTCCGCATCCATTGAGGACTGGGAGAGCAACCGAGCGAGCGGCACCGCGCCGTGCATTCCACGGCGGCTGACCACAGACCACCCTGCACGGCGCAAACCACCATGCTGAGTGAAGAAGGCGGAGCCGTCAACGAAGACCTCGCCTTCAAAGAGCCACCCAAGCAGACGCCCCACGAAGCGAACATGGTCGGCCCCAGGCATCTCGACACTGGGGAACTCATGCGCAGGTGAGGGCAGCAGGCTTCGCGCAAAAAAAACGCCGCGCTCGGTCCTCCTTCGCGCGCCACGACTCTCGCAGCCCTGAGAAGCTCAGGCGGGCAGTTTTCCCGGCGAAGGAACTCCGTGCTCGAGCAATCGAAACCGCGGTGCCATAGAACGCCTCGCGCACCGCATCTGGCACAACAGTCACGCGCAGCTTTGCCTACATCGCGCAGGCGTGCTTGACTCCAGCGAGCTCCGCAGCTCACGGAACGAAGCGCATTCTCGCGCCTCCTCGCACGCGGCTAAGATGTCTTCGCGAGCTCCGCCACAAAAGGCCCCTGGCGCAACTCAGAGACCCAGTGGCGCCCCAACATCCTCAGAGTAGCGGCATCGGAAGATGCGCGCGCTGACTCGCGGACTGCCTGGCAGACAGCACCGGGCGAAACAAACGTTGAGATGGATATGCTAGCGATGGCCCCGCAACCTGTCGCGCTGCGCAAGCTGGCACCCAGCTCGCGCCATGCGCAGGACTGCGGCCTGCGCTGGGCCAGCGCGCTGCGCCCACGGCTGCTTCGCCTGCGGGGCCCCGAGCGCGTCGGCGCGGGCCGCGGCCAGCGCCTCTGCCTGGGGCAGCCCATCTCTCACGCCAGTCGCCCACGTCTGGGTAACCTCCACCGCGCGCGCCAAGAACGGGCCCCTGCATCGGGCCGGGCCCCCTCCATGGCGCGGACCTTGAAGTCGAGGCAGGCCCCCGGCGCCAGCCTGGCCTCCGCGCGGAGAGCGTGGACTCGGGGGCCGTCGAGCCTGCCGTCCGCGATGCCTCTGACGGCCGAGCCCTGCGCCGCCGCGGCGCAGGGCGAGCCTCGGCACTGGCGGCGCGTCTTAACTCCTGCCGTCTACGGCAGCTCGATCTCGGCGGCCACTCCGGCTGCCTTCGCGAGCCCCTTGCCCTGCCCGGGCGCCCGACGTCGGTCGCCGTCGTTGCCGCCCGCGCCTAGGCACCGCAGCGCCGCGCGCCGCCGCGGGCCCAGCGCCCCCCAGCACCCCCCCCCATGCACCTTAGCCAGGGCAGGGCCCGTGGCCAGCCAGCCCGTCTCGCCCCAATTGACATCGAAGCGCCTCGCCCGCAGTCCAGCGAACAGGTCGCGGGCGGCCTGCGGCAGCTGACCCCCGACAAGGCGAGCAGCGCCCACCGCCTGGAGGAGGCAGTCGCCCACGATGCTCCGCGCTCGCGCCAGCGGGTAGCGCAGGGCAGCGCCGCGCAAGAGGGTGCGCGTCAGCAGCTCGCCCACGCCAGCCGCGCATGAGCACCTAGCCGCCGCGGCCCCGTCGGCCCCCACCGCGGGCCCTACCCCTTTTGCCCAAGAAGGCCTTCCTGGGCAAGCGGTAGCTGGAGCACAGCGCGCTCAGGAGGACCATCGGGAAGTGCGTCTCCACTGCCTGCTCGAACAGCTCGTCATGGCTGATGAGCTCGTAGTGCTTCGTGGGGTCGCCTGCCATGGAAGCCGAGACCATGCCCGCGTTCTTCGCGGACGCGGTCATCACGTGGCGCGCGATCTCGCGCGCGCGGCCTGCAGCGCCCCGGTGGCCCGGTGGAACGACTCGTCAATCCTGCGCCCCCATGCCGCCCCGACTGGCCGTCGAGGCTTCGACCGCACTCTCGCCCAGATACTCGCCAGGAGGACGGGCCCGATCACGCCTGGCGAAGGCTTTGGCAGGAATGCGACGAGCAGGGCCCGGAGCGGCCCGCGCCTCGGGTTGAGCTTCCAGCCGTGGACGATGTCTCGGGAGGTCTGGCGGCACAGCACGGGGAGTCACCCGCGCTGGCGCGGGCGCAGCCTGCCCCAGTCCAGGCCCGCGGCCTTGCGGTGGGGCGCCAGCGCGCTGTCCATGCCGCCCAGGGTGATGGGCTGGAGGCTGACCCAGTCTCCTCGCCCACGTTTGGCCCCGGTCAATGTTTCCTCGTCGTTGGCCCTGTCCGCGTGGACCCACAGGGCCTAGCACTCCCGCGCGAGAACCGCCATAGCGGCGTCGCCGGCCACTGGAAAGCCCTCGCAACACTCCTCTGCGTCGTGCTCGATCAGCGAGGACGGGACTAGGCTGCCGTCTTCGATGAAACCGAAGGCCTGCTGCCCCCCAGCCTGGCGGGCCGCCCCCCCGGCCCCGCGCCCGCCATTCCGCCGGTCCCTTTTGGCGGCCCCCGGCCTTCAAGCTGCTGGCGTAGTCGGCGGTGCACGCGATCAGCGCGCGGTTCGCGCGCAGCTCCATCTCGCCGAAGGCCGCGGCAATGGCGCCGTGGCCCCGGGCGGCCAGCCCTCCCTCCTTCGGCCAGGCTTCCTCGCTGGAGTCGAAGGACCTCAGCGCGCGCGCCTGCCTGCCGAGACGAGAATACCTTGTCCATCCCAGCTCCTTCTGGCGGGCTCGCGCGGCGGCTGCCAACCTGCGGCCTGCCGCAAAGCCAGCCCGCGGCCTGCGTTTCATGCTCGAGGCCGCCCTTCCTCTCCAGGGGCCGGGCGCGCCTGTCCAGCCGGCGCGGCCCCCCCGGCCCCCCCCCCTCCCAAGCGCACCTTTGCGAACCCGAACTTTGAGGCAGATTCTGCCCAGCTCTGGGGGCGCCTCCTGGGCGGGCGGAGTCACGGCCATCCGGCGCCTGCCGGGGTAGAGCGCCCCGGCCCCGGCGATGGTGGCCCGCCTGCGATGCCCGTTCAGCTCGACGGCGATCGGCGAGCGCGGGCTGGTCGGCGCATCACTGAGGACCTTCAATGTCCCAGCGCGGCTGGCCAAAATCTCCGCCACAACGCCGAAGTCGCACTCCCTCATGCCGCGCGTGGGAATCCAGGGCCTCGCCACCGCCACGCCTGCCTGCCTGGCCCACCTTGCGAGGGGCGCCAGGCTCGACGTTCCAGTCGGCCAGGGTGACCCGCGGCCGCGCGAGGGTGCCCGCCCAGTTCCGGGGGGCTTCCAGCAGCGCGACGCCGCCCCTCGCCGCGCCGATGCTGTCGACCAGGTAGGCTGAGACGACGATGATCGGGATGCCCAGCCCCGCGCTGAGCTTTGCGGCCTGCGCCCGGTGCGAGGGCGGCCCGGCGCTCCGCGTCGGCCTTTCGACCCATGCAGCTGCCGCCGCCGAGAGCACAGCCACCCCGCCCAAACTCTCGGGCGGCCCTGGCCCCGCCCCCGCTGCCGGCGCGCTGGAGAGCTCGAGTCCAGCCCGCCGCGCCCGCCTGGCAGCAGCGCGCAAGCGCTCGCAGCGTTTGAGGCGGGTCTCCTGCACGCGCGCCTCGTCGCGCGAGCGCTGCTTGCCCCTGCCCCACTCCATGAGGGCTCGGCCGCTGGCCCGCGTCGGCGTTGCCCGAGGCCGTCGCGAGCTGCCCGGGCCCTGCCAGAGGGCTTCCCCCAGGCAGCTCTGCGAGCAGCTGGGTCTCGGCCCCCGCGGCGCCCCCGCCTACTCGTCCTGCGCGAGCTGGCGCGGTCGTGGGAATCACTCCGCCAGATGCCTCCCTGGCCGAACGAGCTGCGTCCACGGCATAGCCGCCGCCGCCGCGGCGGTCACCTCCCTGCACTGGCGGCCCCCGCCCTGCGGGGGCCCTCGGGGGCGACCCTGGAGCCGCGCGCGCTGATGGCAAACCCGAGGAAGACGGCGACGCTGAAGAGCTGCGCTCCGCCGAAAGCTCAGGAGAGCCCATAATCGAATCGATAAATCGGATCGGCGATCGAAATGAATCGGATCGGCGGAAATCGGCAGCCGAGTCGGGAAAAGTCGGATCGGCGGAAATCGGCAGGCTACTATGCGTCCCATAAGAAGTCGGAATCCAAATCGGAATCCCAAGTCGAATCGAATCGGAATCGGAAGCCATCGAAATCGAATCGAATCGAATCGGAGGAGTCGAATTGAGCCCTGAAAGCTCCGAAGTTGCCGAAGGAGTCCGAGGTCTGCCCGCGCCCCATTTGCAGGCCCCCCCTCGCGCCGGCCCCCCCCCGCTCGCCGAGGCGGGGGGCCGAGGTTCTGCCGAGGGTGGGCCTTCGAGGTCCAGGTTCGCAGCGATTCGCTGCACGCAGGCCGCGGCCCCTGGCCCGCGCGCGGGCCCGCCACCGAGGAGGTGCTCGACGGCGTTGCCCCAGTCTGCTCCGTGGCCTCCACGAAGCTGGTCGAGGTCGGCGGCGGCGGCGCCGCCGCTGTAGCGGTCTGCGCCCAGCACGGCCGCCCTGCTGCTGTTGTCGACGTACCTGGCCACAGGGCCGTCGAACCGGCTGCTTCTTGACAGACTTGATGAGATATCTGCGCCGTCGCTGCCAGCGGGCTGGCCGCGCACAGGAGGAGCGCCGCCGTCGGGCGCTGAAGCAGGGGCGCGGCATGGGCCCTCGCGGCCGCAGCCCGCTCCTCCTTTGCCTTGCGCTGCTCGGCGACCTTGGCTACCTACTTGGCCGCCGTGTTGATAAGCTCCTGAAATCCCTGGAAGCCTGGGTGTTTGGCCAGGCCCCCTAGCATCTGCTCTGCGAGCCGAATTTCTCAGCAGACCACTCCTCGCCCTCAGTCGGCGATGCCGCCTCCGTGTACTTCGCCCTCTCGGGTGCCTCCAGCTCCGCATGCTCGGCCTCGTGCTCGCGTAGCTGCCGCAGCGCCTCGTCATGGGTTTCCTGGGTTGCCGCCAGCTCCTAGGCCCTTTCGGCCAGCCTGGCCTTGGACAGCTCGACCTGCTTGGCCATGTCCGCCTTCCTCTGGAGGATCGGGGACAGCGGCCGCGTGGTCAAGTCGACCTTCTCAGGCGGCGGTGCCAATGCCTCCCGCTGTTCTGGCGTGAGGTCATCCTTCGTTTGCTCAGCGCGCGCCCTGTCGAAGGCCTCGGCCATCTCGGTGACGGACGGTTTCGGGAGCGGCGCCGGAGGCTGCCGGAAGTGAGCCCACCAGTCTTTGCCAGCACCCCAAGGCGACGAGTTGGCTGCCTTCGACTTGACTTGCCACTCTTGCTCTGGCCTGCACCCTTGGGTCCGTGGCCACCAGCCAAGCCGGAACCTTGACGCCAGGGGGCGGTACCACTTGCACACTGCTGGATGGAGGCGACCATCTTTGGGCGGCGCCGTTGCCCCCCCTCACACGAGCGGCAAGCGCTGCGTGTGAGGTCGCTGACGGGAACCCACGCTTCCCAGGCGCACCAGTTGCTGGTGCCATGGGCCAGGCGTGGTCGATGTCATTGCTAACTCACTGGTTCGTGCCAGCGGGCCGCTTTGAAGAATCGCTAGCGCAAGCACGAGCGTCCAACACGCTCGTGCCGAAACGGCTAGGAGGAGGAGGCTGAGGACGAGGAGGACGAGGCTGAGGACGAGGAGGAGGAGGAGGAGGAGGAGGATGAGGAGGAGGAGGAGGAGGAGGAGACTGAGGAGGAGGAGGAGGACGAGGCTGAGGACGAGGAGGAGGAGGAGGAGGAGGAGGAGGAGGAGGAGGAGGAGACTGAGGAGGAGGAGGAGGAGGAGGAGGAGGAGGAAGAGGAAAAGGACCGACAAATGGGACAACGAAGGACGGGGCGCAGATCGCCACAGCGGGCGATCAGCAGCGCTTGCGGAGCCAGCTCCTTGAACGTTGCGGCGCGGCCACCTGGCAGCCTGGAGTGCAGCACCCGTGCCCGAGAGTATGCGGCGGGGCCGAAACCAGCTGGTTTTCGTAAGGAGGCGCCATGTATCGAGGAAAGTGTCTGGCGGCGGGGCCGCACGAATCTGCGTGCAGCAGATTTCGCTGCATGCTCAGTGCGGCAAACACGCGCTGGATGCCCGAAGGGACCGACCTGTCCGGAAGCACGAGGGAACCTTGATGAATAACGCAAACTCCTGGGCAGTTGGCATCGGCATGAATATGCACATCAGCTCTGCTTCTCACGGGCGCTACGTAGACGCTAGCGGCCATGATCCTCAACATGTGCCTGGCCGCTATCCTGGCTTTCCAAAGCTCTTACCTTGCGGTTGCAATGGCTGCTTGCAGTTGGAAATCTGTCGCTGGCACTTCCATAGCTGACCACCACCAGGCAGACCATGTAACCACGATTGTGCTGTCCAATCCCCAGAGACAGGCCCGAAGGCCGCCAAGATGGTTTCAAGTCGGCCCACAAGAGCTTCTCAGAGGCCCACATATATCCCCCAAGATAGTCCCCAGGATGCCCCCCCAAAGGCCCCCAAGAGCCCCCCAATACGCCCCCCTGAGAGGCCCCCAGACACCTCCTCAAGGAGGCGCACGGTCAACGACCCATGCACGGCGCCAGGATGGGCCGCAACCCACTAGATCCGCCGCCCCCGTGTGGCGTGCCACAGGGCCGCACGGCGTGCGAAACTTCTGAGTGGTTGTACCTCTGTTCAAGGTTCCCACTGGGGTCCCGACCGATCGCGCTGGCCAGGGAAACCGCCCAAGTACCCGAAAACTCGCTTCCACGACGGCCAAGAAGGCCGAAGGTGGCCCCCAAGATAGCTCCAAGACGGCTGAAGAACCCCAAGAGAGCCCAAGATGGTCCCAGGGCGTCTCCAATACGGACCGAAATGCACCCAAGACAGCCCAAGATGGCACAACGATGGCCCAAGATGGCCCAAGAGGCTCCCAAGAGATTGCCAAGACGGCCCGAGAGGTCTCCAAGAGAATCTCCAGGAAAGCTGGGAAATGCCCAAATCATTGATGTTCCGCAGGCTTTTGCAGAATTTGGGTCTTTGCTCCGTTCCGGCTTTCCGACGGCCCGGAACGGCCCAAGAGGCCACCGAGATGGTCTCAAGCGCGCCCGAGAATCCTCCAATATGGCGCCCTGACGGCTCAAGAGGCCCCCGACACGGGCCCAAGAAGGCCCCAAGACGGACCCGAGAAGGCCCCAAGACGACCCTGACGTGTCTCAAGAAGGCCCCAAATCTGGCCGCCCACAAAGGCCTTCAAGAAAGGTTTCCAACTGCGTCAATAGGGCCAGGAACGCCCAGAACGAGCGGAAATTGCACGACGCCCACCCCCGAGAGGCTAAAGAGGCCTCCATGAGGCCTCCAAGAGGCCCCAAGAAGGCGCCCAGGCCCCTAGAGTGTCCCCGAGAGGCCTACTCCGGCTCCTCCTCCTCGATCCCCTCCTCCTCCTCCTCCTCCTCCTCCTCCTCCTCCTCCTCCTCCTCCTCCTCCTCCTCCTGTTCCTCTTCTTATGTTTCTTCTTATTGGTATTATTGTCCTTCTTATTATTCGTATGATTACTATTCTTAGTATTAGTCTTAGTATTATTTTTCTTCATACTATGCTTATTATTATTCCGCTTCTTCTTATTAGCATTCTGTGTTTGTTTCTTACTATTGTTCTTCTTCTTATTATTATTACCATTATTGTTAATCCTCTTCCGCTTCCGCTTCCTCCTCCTCCTCCTCCTCCTCCTCCTCCTCCTTTTCCTCCTCTTCCTCAGCCTCCTCCTCCTCCCCCTTTTCTTATGATTCGTATTATTAGTATTATTATTAGTATTCGTATTAGTATGACTATTAGTATTCGTATTACTAGTAGTAGTAGTAGTAGAAGTAGTAGTAGTAGTAGTAGTAGTAGTAGTAGTAGTACTAGTAGTAGTAGTAGTAGTAGTAGTAGTAGTAGTAGTAGTAGTAGTATAAGTACTAGTATCAATATTATTACTAGCATTAGTATTATCGATATGGCTAGTCTTAGCATCGATAGTGTAAGTACTATTAATATTGATATTATTGATAGTAGTAATATTGCTGCTATTAATGTTATTATTATGAGTAGTAGTAGTAGTAGTAGTAGTAGTAGTAGTAGTAGTAGTAGTAGTAGTAGTATTAATACTGATATTATTGATAGTAGTAATATTGCTGCTATTAATGTTATTATTATGAGTAGTAGTAGTAGTAGTAGTAGTAGTAGTAGTAGTAGTAGTAGTAGCAGCAGTAGT
This sequence comes from Prorocentrum cordatum, assembly GCA_963575745.1. NCBI lineage: Eukaryota > Dinophyceae > Prorocentrales > Prorocentraceae > Prorocentrum > Prorocentrum cordatum. The sequence goes on from CAUYUJ010014915.1 coordinate 356,533, forward strand.
ACTATTATTGTTACTATTGCCCGTATTAGTAGTGCTATTCTTATTATCCGGCACATGATTAGTATTGATAAAAGTATGAATAGTAGTATACGTATTATTAGTGACATCATTATTATTACTACTACTAGTATGATCAATATGAGTATTAGCAATACTAGCAGTAATGTAATTCGTATGTTTAGTATTACTACATTATAGTATTCATATTCGTAATAGTAGTAGTCATACTATTTGAATTAATAGTATGCTTATAATGATTGGTCGCATTATGATTATTATTATTGTGTTTCTTCTTATTAATATATGGAGTATGATTCTTCGTCTGTAAATCTTAATATTGTTACTATTAGTATTAATTACTTGTATTGCTATTAGTAGTATTCGCTTTATTCTTCATAATACGATTCGTATTAACATGCTTCATGTTATTATTGATAAGCTTATTTTTCTGAGTATTCCTCCTCCTTCTCATCCTCCTCCTCCGCCTCCTCCTCCACCTCCTCCTCCTTCTCCTCCTCCTCCTCCTCCTCCTCCTCTTATTATTCGTATTAGTACTCTTATTCTTCTTCTTTTTATTAATAGCAGTATTGTTTTTATTTTTATGATTCGTAATATTATTATCGTTCGTGTTCTTATTAATATTATTCGTCTCGTTGTTATCACTCTTGCTACTAATATGATTAGATTCTTCTTATTATCATTACTAGTCTTCTTATTAGTCTTAGTATTATTATTATTATTCTTAGTATTAATGTTTCTGATGCTTCTTCTTATTATTATTATTATTAGTAGTATTATTATGAGTAGTAGTATTATCCTCCTCCTCCTCCTCCTCCTCCTCCTCCTCCTCTGATTCCTCTCCCAAGCATCTCCGATCGTCCACACCATGCCGGGCATGGCGGCCATTTCGCGGCGCCGCGCCCGCAGCGGGAATACCGCCCTGGGCGGCGACGGCGGAGGCTTCCTCTCGGCGGCGAACACAGAGGGGGAATGCAGAGGCGGCGGGCCTTCTCAAACGCTCGGACGGCCTCGGGCCGTATGAAACATGTTCTAGGCCGTCTCCGAAAACAGACGCGGCTTCTCACAAAGCCAACCGGTTTCTGAGAAACCCCGCCGCGTGCTGAGAAGGCCTGCCCCCCCGCGTTCCCCCCCCAGGTGCGCCGCCAATTATCATGCTCGCACTGGCTGGCTGCGCCTCCCAAAGCCGCTCTTCTGCTCCCTCCCCCTCCCTCCTGCTCGGGGAACCCAAAAACGCGTGGTGACGGACCGCACGGCGACCTCGGAATCCCCCACCAGACTCACCGCGCGGTCCGTCGCCGCTCGGTCTTGAAGCCTCGGGGGCCCAAGTCGCCCGAGACGTCCTCGGAAAGCGATCCGAATCCCAAGACCGCGCGGCGACCCCGGATATGCCCACTGACTCACCACGCGGCCTGGTCACCACGCCGTCTGGGGGCCCGCGGCCCTTCACCTCCTCTCGCCGCCCTCCTGGCGGAGGCGGGCGAGGCAGCGGCGCCAGAGTCGCGCGTTCCCGGTGTTGGGCGTGGACGGCGGGGGGGGCCGCGCAGACCCCGAGCGCCTCGCATGCTCCCCAGTGCCGTGGCAGAGGGAAGGAGGCGAAACCTGTGGACAAGCAAACACGAGGAGCACCTGAACGGGAGTGGGTTCACGAGAAGACGGGGGTAGGGAGGAGCAGGAGGGACGAGCAACAAATAGTTTGAGTGGGCTCGTGCCTGGAAAACCGGCAAGCGGGTGCCGTGTGCACCCGCTCCCCAGAATCTGTGCTCACTCCTTTTTGGCAACAGGGGCGCGCGCGCGCCTCTCCTTGTGCCGCCGACGGCGGCTCTCTGGCCGACGGCGGCTCTCGCGCCGACGACAGTCGTCGACTGGCTCCAACCGCTATGCGGCGAGAGCAAAAAACGGGCCAGGGAGGGCACCTGGGACGGAAAGGCCCGAGAGAAAAACTTGAGCCCAAATGGGCCGCGGACAATCCCCCTTCCCAGCCCCCCCCCCCCTCCCACCCACACACACACACACACACACACACACCACACACACACACACACACACACACACACACACACACACACACACACACGCACACGCACACACACGCACACACACACACACACACACACACACACACACACACACGAAAACCTTACGTTCTAGGCCGCTCGCGAAGCGAACTCCCACGTTTGAAAGGGGGCTCGCGCCTGGAAAACCGGCAAGCAGGTGCCGTGTGCACCCGCTCCCCAGAATCTGTGCTCACTCCTTTTTGGCAACAAGGGCGCGCGCGCGCCTCTCCTTGTGCCGCCGACGGCGACTCTCCGGCCACCCCAACCTCCTCGTGGACCGCATTGGCGGACTACGCCCCGCCCTCTCTCCTCGCCCCCAAATCTCCTCGGGGGCCGCTCTGGCAGACTACGCCCCGACACCTCACCTCCGCATCTTTCCTCGGGGACCGCTCTGGCGGACTACGCCCCGCCCCCCCATGGCTGAGCTGCGCCTCTGGCGCCGTCCCGGGTCTGCGACCCCAGCCTGCAGACGGTCTCCCGCAACTCCACCTCTCTCCTCAAGGACTGCACTGAGGGGCCTACGCCCCGTCGAATCATGCCGCGCTGCTCCTCAGGCGCTGCCTCGGGCCAGCATCCCCCCGCCTGCACTGGCCCAGCTGTGCCGTTCCCCAGGCGCTGCCTTAGGCCAGCATCCCGCAGACTGTTGACAATCCTGCACTGGCCTGCGGCAGCACCGCTCTGTCACCGCATCCCCCTTTCGACGCCGTGTGGTCTCGTGCCTCCAGTTTCTGGTGTACAGTCATGACTGGACCCAGATGAATGTTAATGATTTGGACACACCCTTGAGGCCCAGAGAGGGGGATCCCATGACACCTGCCTCCCTGATGAGCCCGATGCCTAACGTACTTAAAATGTGCAGGAACTGCTTCTGAATCAATATGGCACACCCGCTTGCCGAGGGATTCGAATGGCACGTGGTGAACGCACAATGCTGAAGGAAAACTCGACGCAGAAACTCATCATCACAATGCCTCCGTGTGCTTCTTGCAAGAGTAGGACGGTATGTTTTTCTGCTAGATAACGTAATTCAACTTGCTTCCGTTTCTAGAGAATGCGGTTGCCCGAGACAGTGCCATGAAAAGCATGAGCATTCCAGGTACAGATGCTGAGCGCGGACGCGAGAGAGAAGGCATGTAGGATAATCCGATCTTCAAGGGGGGACTCATAACTGGAGGAGGAAGAGGAACCCGAAGACGAGGGACTGCTGGAAAACGGCCTGCCTGCCCGACATGTGCCAGGGTTTCCTGACAATTCTTTGTGCTTTTGAAAGGGGGGGAGGACTGCTGGCCAGGCAAACTGACAACCGATCCCGGTCGAGCACAGATCCGACCATCCTCGGCGCAAAAAGAGATGGCATGACTGCGGCAGCGGGCGTCACGGCACTCACTGCTGTCCTGCTGGCGACCACTCTAAGCGAACGCGGCGGCGGTGATCCCGTTTGCCTTCCCGATGCCTATGCACCACTCCGCGAGTTTGGTCTCAATCGGGGTGGTGATGATGATGATGATGATGAGGAGGAGGAGGAGGAGGAGGAGGAGGAGGAGGAGGAGGAAGGTCTCGCCAGGGGCCTCCTGCACGGCAGAGAAATCCCAGACGTCGTCGGCGGATGTGGCGAACAGAATGCCCATGGGGCCGTTGATGCCGAGCCTGCGGCCCTCGCTCCAACGGGTATGCTTCTTGACTTCCTTGAAGATGGGTTCCCGCAGCTTGCCCAGCACCTTCTGCTTGCGCCCCACGTCCGCGGTCTGATCTGGACGTGCTCGAAGCAGCTTGGACTCGCCATTGCGAGGATCCTTCCAAACCATTTGGGGATCATTCAGGCGGGCAAGTGCAATGAAATCTTTGGCCTGCTCGGCGGGCTGAACGACAACAGAGTACGCGTACTGCAGGTTGTAGAACTTTGGCGTAGCCACTTCAGCCGCTGCGGAACTGATGGGAGTCTTGGCGACGTTCCAGTGGGCCTAGAACTGCTCTCCGAGAAGCTAGCTGTCTGGGAAAGCCTCCAATCCACACCTTGCACGCATCATGTGGACGATCCCGCTCAGGAGGGGCGGATAGGACACGTCGCGCAAGCTTCCCACCAAGCTCACCAACTGCCGCGGAGTAGCCACCCCAGGTACTGCCTCCTGCGATGGTCTCGCTGTAGCCCTCGTCGAGTTTCCTCTGCAAGGCGGCCAGGTCGGCTTGGATGGTCTCGAAGAGTTTCCCATGCCTGTCGACGGCGTCGGCCACGATATCGGTTTTCCTGACGAAGGCCGCGTCTCCTTCGAGCGTGCTGCCAATGTCGTCCAACCGTGTCATCATGAGATCGAGCTTCCTCTCCGTGGAGAGAACTCGCGCCATCAGCAGAATGCAGATGGAGGAAACAATGAAAAAAAACGTGACGGCCGCTCGGGCGCGAGCTCACCGCCAGGGTGAAAAGGTGCCCGCTCGAATTCGGCTCCCAGAACGTTCTCTGAAGAGAGCTGCCGCATTCCAGGGGCGTGTCCCCACTTGAGCCAAAATGGCTTGAACCAAACTGGCTACGAAAGAGGAGGAGGAGGAGGAGGAGGAGGAGGAGGAGAAGGAGGGGTAGGAGGCTGAGGACGCTGAGGGGGACGAGAAGGAGGAGGAGGAGGAGGAGGAGGAGGAGGAAGAGGAGGATATCGAGGAAAAAGAAGAGGAGGGAGAGGAGGAAACGGAAGAGGAGGAGGAGGAGGAAGAGGAAACGGATCCACACATGGGACAAAGAGGGACAGGGCGCACACCTCCACCGCGGGCGATCAGCAGCGCTTGCGGCGCCAGCTCCTTCAACGTTGCGGCGCGGCCAGCTGGCAGCCTGGAGTGCAGCACCAGTGTCCGAGAGTATGCGGCGGGGCCGAAACCAGCTGGTTTTCGTAAGGAGGCGCCATGTATCGAGGAAAATGTCTGGCGGCGGGGCCGCACGCAGCTGCGTGCAGCAGATTTCGCTGCATGCCCAGTGCGGCAAACACACGCTGGATACCCGAGGGGACCGACCCGTCCGGAAGCACAAAGGAACTGTGATGAATAACGCATACCCCTGGGCAGTTAGCATCGGCATGAGTATGCACATCTGCTTCTCACGGGCGCTACGTAGACGCTAGCGGCCATGAGCCTCAACATGTGTCTGGCCGCATTCCTGACTTTCCAAAGGAGGACGCATTTCGCTGACCTCGACAACTCTGATCTTGCGGCTGCAATGGCTGCTTGCCGTTGGAAATCTGTTTCTGGCACTTCCATAGCTGACCACCACCAGGCAGAACATGTAACCACGATTGTGCTGGCCAAGCCCCAGAGACAGGCCCGAAGGCCGCAAAGATGGTTTCAAGTTGGCCAACAAGAGCTCCTCCCAGGATGCCACCCCAAATGCCCCCAAGAGCCCCCCAACATGGTTCCCTGAGAGGCCCCAAGCACCCTCCTCATGTGTTCAACGACCCATGCACGGCGGCTGGATGGGCCGCAAGCCACTAGATCCGCCGCGCCCTGTTGATTCATCACAGGGGTGCCTGGCGTGCTGAACCCTCTCGGATTTGGTTTGGTTCTTTTCCAAAGGAACTCCCCCTGGGCCTCGGGCGCGTTCCGCCGGCCACCCGGAAAGATTGCCCAGGACCTCAAGCGGGAAAAAATCCTCCAAGATGGTCCAAGATGGCCTGCAAGATGGTCACGTTGGCCCAAGATGGCCTCCAAGATGGTCCAAGATGGCCTCCAAGTCCGCCCAAGATGGTCCAAGACGGCCTCATGACGGCCCAAGAGATTCCAAGATATCTCCAAGTTCGCCCAAGAAGCCTCCAAGACGGCCCAAGACGGCCCCAGAGGCCTCCAAGATGTCCTCAAGGAGGGCTCGAAAAGGCCAAAATCATTGATTTTCCTTTGGGTTTTGAAAGATTTTGGCAATTGCTTTGTTTCGGCCTTCCGACGGCTCAAGACGGCCCAAGAGGCCCCAAAGACCGCCCCAAGATCGCCCACGAGGCCTCCAAGAGGGCCCCATGATGGCCCAAAAGGCCCCCAAGACGGCCCCAAGAGGGCTCCAAGACGGCCCAAGAGGCCTCCAAGACGCACAAGATGGCCTCCAGGACGGCAACGAAGCGCCCCAAGAGGACCCCAAGCCGGTTCAGCGACGGCGTCAGACGGGCCAGGAACCCACCAAGATGGCCGAAGTTGGCTCGAAGCTGGCCCAAGACGGTCCAAGAGGCCTCCAAGAGGGCCTCCAGGAAGGCCAGAAAAGGCCAAAAACACTAATTTGCCCAAGGTTTTTTGCAGGATTTTGACATTTGCTTCTTTTCGGCCTTCCGACGGCCCGAGGCGGCCCAGGAGCCCCCCAATATCGCCAAAGATCGCTCAAGAGGCCGGCGCCGCGCCCGCAGTGGGGGGAATACCGCCTTGGGCGGCGACGGCGAAGGCTTCCTCTCGGCGGCGAAGAGAGGGGGAATGCAGAGCCGACGGGCCTTCTCAGAAGGCTCGGACGGCCTCGGGCCTTCTGAAACATGTTCTAGGTCATCTCCGAAAACGGGCACGGCTTCTCACAAAGCCAAACGGCTTCTGAAAAGTCCCGCCGCCTGCTGAAAAGGCCTGCCCCCCCCGCACTTCCCCCCAGGTGCGCCGCCGATTCTCATGCTCGCACTGGCTGGCTGCGCCTCCCAGGGCCGTTCTTCTGCTCCCTCCCCCTCCCTCCTGCTCGGGGAACCCAAAAACGCGTGGTGACGGACCGCACGGCGACCTCGGACCCTCCCAGCAAACTCACCGCGCGACCCGTCACCGCTCGGGTTTGAAGCCTCGGGGGCCCCAGTCGCCCGAGACGTCCTCGGAGAGCGGTCAGAGTCCCAAGACCGCACGGCGACCCTGAATATGCCCACTGACTCACCACGCGGCCTGGTCACCTCGCCGTTTGGGGGCCCGCGGTCATTCACCTCCTCTCGCCGCCCTCCTGGCGGAGGCGGGCGAGGCAGCGGCTCCGAAGTCGCGCACTCTGGGTGCTGGGCGTGGACGGCGGGGGGGCCGCGCAGACCCCGAGAGCCTCGCATGCTCTCCAAGGTCGCGGCCCAAGGAAGGGGGCAACACCTGCGGACGAACAGGGGAACGACAGCAAACACGAGGAGCACCAGAAGGGGGGGGG
>CAUYUJ010014915.1:363820-386320 GCA_963575745.1 Prorocentrum cordatum
GGTGATCTCCTTCTGGTCCTGGCCGCACGCCTGCCAATCATCATGCAACTTAGTCCCTGGCTTGCTGACCTCCCGCATGAACGTGTTGCCAAGTGCACTCCGCATTTTGAAAACCGCCCCTGCCTCAGCCATGTCCACGACCTCGAGGTCGCTCGCGAGGCCCTTCACCCTGCCCTCCTCCTTGATAGCCCGACGCAGCAAGGAGTGCTCGTTCGAGTCGTCCTTGATGTGGCTCGATGCCGCAGTTAAGCAGCCCGCCTGTTCCTTCTCCTTCTGAATCGCCAACCTCGCTAAGCGCGTGGTGGCCTGCTTCAAGATCGCCATCTTGTCTGGAGTCTCCTGTGCAAATGTCTGGCTGGCCTCAGGCGTCTGCGGCACTGAAGGCGAGGCTGCCTGTGCCTTGCGGTCGTGCTGGACGATGGCGCTTGCTGGCTGTTCTCCTGCCAACGCTGCGCGGACCCTGGCGTCGCTGGACTGCGAAGGACCCTTGCTCTGGCTGTTGAAACCCTTGCCCTTGAAGCCCTTACCCTTGAAGTCCTGGCCCTTGCAGTCTCCGATGCTCTTGAAGCCCTTGCTCTTGCCCTCGCCCTTGCCCGCGCTGCCGTCGTTCTCCGCCTGGCCGTTGCCCTTGCCAGAACTAGCGCCGTCAGCGCTCGGCTCGCGCCCATCGCCGCGTCGCGGCGAACGGCTGCGGCTGCAGCTGGGCGCGCGCCTCGACCGTCTCCGCTGCACGCCACTCTTCTCAACGAAACTCATGCGCTGGATGCGATCCATGAAGACGCCATCCCAATCATGGTCATTCTCGTGGTCTGACTCGTGGCCACTCGACTCATCACCATCACTTGGTGGCACGTAATCATCGTCATCGTCCTCCAGGGCAGCTGGCTTCTCCGCGGCAATCGGGTGCTCCGCGGCAAGCGGGGGCCCCACGGCAAGCGGGGGCCCCACGGCAATCTGAGGCTCCGCCGCGGCGCGCAGAGCCGCGCCAGTCTGATTGGCCCTCTGACTCTCGGGGCTGCTCAAGATGTTTACGGGGCCAGCGACGCCCAGGGAGGTCTCCTTCTGGCCGCCGTCCTCGATGGAGTCGGGATCCACGTCATCGCCTGGCGGGCGAGGCAGAGCAAAACAAAATGAAGGACGTGTGAGGGGGGGGGGAGGGGGTGCGAAGGAGGAGGAGGATCGGGATCAGAGGGAGGAGGAGGAAGAGACGGCGAAGGAGGAGGAGGAAGGTAGATGAGGAGGAGTAGGAGGAGGGAGAAGAAGAAGGAGCAGGAAGAAGAGCAGGAGCAGAAGGATGAGGAGGGTGAAGAGAAGGAGGGGAGGAGGAGGAGGAGGAGGAGGAGGAGGAGGAGGAGGACGAGGACGAGGACGAGGAGGAGTAGAGAAAGAGAAGGAAGAGTAGGATGCAGGATGAGGAGGACAGAGGGCACGCCTTCGCCGAAGTGCCGCGGCGCTGCGGCGGGCTTGGCAGCGGGCAGATCGACCGCCCCAGCCGCCGCGAGTTCAGCTGCATCGCCAGCCTCCTGCCTTGCCTTCCAGGCCGCCCACTCCTCTGCGGACATGTCGAGGCTGTCGCCGTCGTCCGTGTTTTCTAGAGCAGCCTCCTGCTCAGTAAGCCAATCCTCCCACTGCTGCGAGGTCCACTCCTGCTCCTGCCAGCTCGCCCCCTCAGCGACGGTCTGGGTCGTGGCTTCGTCATCCTCGATCGGCGTCGCCATGGCACGCGTCGGCGGCGACATCTCGAGTCAGGGCCAGGGGGCCAGGGGGGGTGCCGAAACGACCTCGAAGCCAACGCAGCCTTGGACGTACAGCAGAATTTCCAAACAGAATTCAGCTCGTGTCGAACTCGGTCTCTGTAGGATTTGTGGGTCTGGGGCGTCTGCTCTGGCCGTTAGGAGGCACGTGGGTTCTGAATTTCGAGTGGGATCCACCGCGTGGCGACGGTCGCCAACCCCCCTCGGATCGCATTCAAAAACCAGACCCCGTGGATTCGACCATGGGGAGGTCGTTAAGCGCAGGCCAGTCGGATTGGCATCACAATTTCGCTTCGAATCCAGCGATGCGGTTTTGAGGACTCGGTTGTCGGGTCATGGCGACGAAGTGGCGAGGGTCGTTTCTTTGTTTTGTGAGGGACGCGCTCGCCACCGAAGTTAAGAGAGGCGGCCAATCCGTCGAGCGGCCCATGCGGCCCGAGGCCTCCTTACCAGGCTCGGGGCGGGGCCAGGGGCAGGATCCTCGAGGCGGGCGGGGGAGATGGGTGAGGGGTGCACGGAAGGCGAGGGAGGAGAGGAGGATAAGGGAGAGGGAGGGTCACGGAAGGAGTGGAGGGAAAGGATTCAGAGAAGGTGATGGCCGCCCGACCGAGGATCCAGATCAGCTCCTGGACGCGAAGGCTGCCACCAGGCTGCTGTCGGGCGGGGGGCCCTCGCTGATGTCGTCGTCCTCGTCCTTTGGGAGGGAGGGAAGGAGAGGGGGAGGGGGGAGGGAATGGGGGAGTGAGGGAGGGAGAGAGGGAGCCAGGGAGGGGACAGGGATAGCAGGAAGGAGGGATCCAGGAGTGAGGGAGGAGGGAGGGGAGGAGGGAGGCGGGAGGGAAGGAGGGAGGAGGAGAAGGAAGAGGGGACGAAGGAGGAGGGGGAGGGGGAAAGTCGGGCCCCCTTCCTCCTCCTCCTCCTCATCCTCCTCCTCCTCCTCCTCCTCCTCCTCCTCCTCCTCCTCCTCTTCCCCCCTCCTCCTCCTCCTCCTCCATTCTCCTCGAGCTCCTCCCCCTCCTCCTCCTTCTCCTCCTCCTCCTCCTCAAGCTTCTCTTTGTCCTCTTCCTGCTGCTGCTGCTGCTGCTGCTCCTCATCCTCATCCTCCTCCTCCTCCTCCTCATCGCTCCTCTGATCACTCCGACTTTCGGAATCCAACCCGAGCCATCCTGCTCGTCTGGTGGCCCCACCTCCTCGCGAGCGGCCTCCTCTGCAGCCGAAGGCTTCGCGTGAGCGGCTGGGCGCTTCGACATCGTCCTCGGCTTCTTGGGCGGTGGCTCCTGCTTCTCTGATGGCGAACTGAGGCTCTCGGGGTCGTCGTGCTCTGGCTCCTCCTCCTCGCCGCCTTCCTCACCCTCGTTGGGATCTCCCGCCTCGTCCTCATCCTTCTCGTCGCTGCCACCGCCTTCTTCGGATCCGTCCCCCTCTCCCTCGAGATCATCGTCTGAAGGGTCATTGTCGGGATCATCGCCACCGTCGCCGTACTGCGAGAAAGAATCCTCGTCATCGCTGCCCTTCGCTGCGGGCTTCTTGGCCACGGGCGCCGCCGCTGCAGGCTTCTTGGCCACGGGCGCCGCCGCTGAAGGCCTCTTGAGCATCTGCTGGCGATGGCGCTCCTCGAGGTCCAGCTTGTTGACCTTGACCTGCTGCCAGGTGAGGTTGCCCTTCGCGAACTCCTTGACCTGACGCATCAGGAACTCTTTGGCGACTGACTCCTCGACGTTCCTGTGCGAAATCTGCGCCTTCTGCGCTCCGTTCACCTTGAACGACAGGCCCCACTGGTGGGTCTTGTCTGAAAGAGTCGCCAAGGCCTCGACGGATCGCCCTCCTCCATCCTCTTCCTCTCATCCGTCTTGTCTCTCTCCTCCCTTCTCCTCTCTTCTCCTCCCTCTCCTCCTGATGCGTCTCCCCCATGCCTGCCTCCTCCTCCTCCTCATCATCTTCCTCATCTTCCCTCCCCCCGGGGGGCCCTCGATCCCCGTCCTCCCTCCTCCACCTCACTCCTCCTACTACTCATCCTGCTCCTCCTCGTCCTGTTCTTCCCTTCCCCCCTCAGTGTTCTTCCTCCTCCTCCTCCTCCTCCTCCTCCTCCTCCTCCTCCTCCTCCTCCCCCTCCTCCACCGCCGCCGCTCCTTCTCGCACAGCTCGACCTTCTCGCCTGCCACCGACACCGTCTTCAGCAGGGTCGAGGCGACCTTCTTCTCCGTCGACGCCGCCGAGCTGGCGCCTCCTCCCTCGGGCTTCTTCGCCAGCTTCGACGCCACCGAGCTGTCGCCACTCTCCTGGCCAGCCTTCGCTGGCTTCGACGCCACCGAGCTGTCGCCACTCTCCTGGCCAGCCTTCGAGGGAAGCGCCTTCCACGCCTCCACGGTGATGCCGCTGATCACGCGCTCCTCGGGCGGGTCCTCCGACTCCCACACCCCGACGATGTTCCCGTCCTTGATGTACAACACCTCCGTCGTCACCTTGCGCTTGTCGCCTGGCCGCTTCATCCAGGCCACCTGCTCGACCGTGTCGAAGCCCGTCACCGTGTCCCCGTCTGTGACGCCAACCTCACGACCCTGGAGCTTGCGAAGGTCGTAGTACCACTTGGGCGGCGGCTTCCGCGTGTTCTGCGCGAGCTCCTTCTGCCGAGGGTCATACAGGTGACGGAGCATCGACCGAAACCTGGAGGGGATCCTCATCGCCCTCTTCCTCCTCCTCTCCTCCTCCTCCTCCTCCCTCCCTCCCTCTCCCTCCCTGTTCCGTATCCTCTATCTCCTCGTGCCTCCTCCTCCTCCTCCTCCTCCTCCCCCTCCTCAAACCTCGTCCAAGTGCCCTCACCGTCCATCCCCATCCCGCTCATTCTCATTCCTCTCCTCGTCTTCCTACTCCTCCTGGCCCACCTCCTCCTTCTCCTTCTCCCGCCGCCCCAGCCCCCCGACGGTGGAGGTGCTGCCGCTTCGCGGGCACGACGGCGCTCCGCGAGAGGGCCAGAGGGAGACGGAGGATGAGTAAGAAGAGGAGGAGGAGAATGAGGAGAAGGAGAAGGAGAAGGAAGAAGAGAGGACGGAGGAGGATGATGAGGACACATGGACGAGGTAGGAGGAACGGCAGGAGGAGTAGGGGGAGGAGGAGGACAAGGAGGAGCAGGAGCAGGAAGAGGAGGAGGAGGCCCCCCTTTCGAACAGCAGAACTTCAATGCGTTCTGCTCCGCCCACGTCGCCGCCTCGGCCTCGCTGAGCTCGAAGAGGGAGGCCTTCTCCTTTGCCACCTCTTCGAACGCGAGCGACGCCGTCTTCGCATCCACTGCGAAGTTCGGCGCCAGCTTCTCGACCTCCTCGATCATCTTGGGGGAGGGAATCAAGTTCGCCCGACCCCCCTCTGGCTCGGTTTCAAAATCGATCTCACTCGATCGATCTTACGATCGATCTCACTCCAGTGATCTCACTATCGATCCCACTGTCATCCTCTTCCTCCGAACTCCTGCTGCTCCTCCTGTCGATCTCACTATCGATCTCACTCCATCGATCCCACTATCGATCTCACTCCATCGATCCCACTAGCAGCCTCACCATCCTCCGAACTCCTGCTGCTCCTCCTAACCCCCTTCTCCTCCTCCTCCTCCTCGTCGTCGTCGTCCTCCTCCTCCTCCTCCTCCCTCCTCCTCCTCCTCCTCCTCCTCTCCTCAATCCCCTCCCAGTGTTTCTTCATCTCCCAATCACCTTGTGGTGATGATGGACCTGCGCCACGCACTCGTGCGTGAAACGGTCGCTCCCTGGCGTGAACGGCGAGAACGCGCCCGCGCTCAAGCGCCCCCCTGCGCTCGCCGCTAACTCCGCCGCGGGAGCCGAGGGCGAGCGCAGGGGCGCGTTTGATCGTGGGTGTGCTCTCGCTGCTCGGCCTGGTGCGCTCCCGTACTGCAGCCACGAGCGCTTCGTGACGAACGGCATGAGCGCGGCGGCCAGCGCCACCGCGTCCCTGCGCACGAATGGGGCGAAGGAGGAGGAGAAGGAGGAGGATAAGGAAGAGAAGGAGGAGGGGGGAGGAGGAGGAGGTGAAGGAGGAGGAGGAGGAGGAGGAGGAGGAGGAAGATGAGAAGGAAGAGGAGGTGGAGGAGGACGGAGGAGGAGGAGGAGGAGGAGGCGAGTGGGAGGAGGAGAAGGTGAAGACGCGCGCCTCAGGAGGAAGAGGGCGAGGAGGAGGCGCGGGGGACGAGGAGGAGGAGGAAGAGGGGGAGGACGACGAGAAGGAGCAGGAAGACGAGGATGACAAGGCGGACGAAAAAGGAGGAGGAGGAGGAAGAGGACGACGACGACGACCACGACGAGGGCAAAGACGACAAGCAGGAGAAGAGGAGGATCGGCCTGAGCCGGCTCCTCTCCTCGGCGCTGCCCTTCTTCGGGGCCATTCGCCGCGAGCCGCCCACCGCGCCCGTCGGGCACGACGACGACGATCCCTCGAGGGCCCCCCGCCCTGTGGGCCGCGGCGACGGCGACGCCGACGACGGCGGTCGACGGCGCAGCGCCGTCTCCATCGCCACCGTTGCCATCACCGTCGCCGTCGGCCGTCGATCGTTGTCGGCGCTGCCGTCGCTACCGTCGCAGCCGCCGCCGCCGTCGGCGTCGTCGGCGCCGTCGGCACAGTCGCCGCCGACGTCGTCGTTGCCGCCGTCGCCGCCGTCCGTGGCGCAGTTCGGAGCCGTTTTGGCTTTGTTGGTTGGTTGGTTGGTTGGTTGGTTGGTTGGTTGTTTGGTTGGTTCGTTTGGCTGGTTCGTTGTTGGTTGGTTGGTGGTTGGTGGTTGGTTATTGGTTTGTTGGCTGTTGGTTGGTATGTTCGTTGGCGGTTGCTGTGGTTGGCGGTTGCGCCTTCGTGCATGAGAGCCGTTTTGGCTTGGTGTTTGGTTGTTGCATTTGTTTTTGGTGTTGGTGATTGTTGGTTTTGTTGCGTTTGTGGTGGGCGGGCACCGTGGTTGGCAGCCGCTTTGACTTGCTGGCGTGCCATGCGCGGCCGTGGTCGGTTGATTTCTGTGCGTGTTGGATATTATGATATTATGTATGTATTGTATATGTATGCATAAGATATGTATACATATGTGTATTATTTGCATACAGTGTGTATATATATATATATATATATATATTATACATATATATATATCAAAAGACATGATATGCTTATTCAACATCCTCCGGCCTATATGATGCAATTGAACATCCTCCGGCCTAGTTGCGAACATTTGAAAGCTGCCGGCTTAGAGTTAGCAAGGCAGCGACCTCTGGGGAAGGGAAAGCTGTCTGACCATTTATCTCCTGGGCTGGCCATCGGCCCTGAATTCATCGCTCGGGATCGTGGCCCGGCGAAGGGCGCAGCTGGATATGCCAGCTGCACTGGTTCTGCGGAGGCCGCGCAGATCGTCACTGCGACAGCGCCCGCGTGGGCGGCGTCGGCACCTGGGGCGCCAAACGCCGCCGCCCCGGGTCACGGGCGCCCGGGGGCGTTGGCCTTGTGCCAACACTTGTCGCCGAAGGGGCACGTCTGGCCGCCCAGGTGGTACCAGCATTTCGCTTTACTATTTCCCTTCTGACCACCGGACTTTCCGCCGTGCGTCTTCCATCCGTCCTGAGCGGGGGCTGCCTGCGTCTCCAACGCCTTCGCAATATGTTCGGCTGCGGCCGTCTGTTCCGCATTGCGGCTGTGCGGCAGCCCTTTTCCAGACTTCTGGAGGCTTTGTTCCCGGGCATCGCGCTCCTGCTTCTCCTGTTTCGTCAGCGGTCGATGCTCTCTACTGCAAGATCCATCGGCTGTAGGCATAGCAAACCCGACTGTTCCCCTTTGCTGCCGGACATCCGCTTCGACTTTGTGCCTTCTTCCCCCGCCCCCACCCCAGCGAAGACCATCATGGGCTTCACCAGCGAGGGCCATCATAGGCCTCGCACCCCCTGCGGCTGCCATCGTAGGGGCCGCTGGGGTCGCCCTCTCCCGCCAGTACACCAATACACCAATACTTTACGGCGTCAAAAGCCAATGGAGGGGGCCGAGGACCTCCCCGCAGCCTCTCGGCCAACGAAGACGGCTGCAGGGAGGGGCCCAAACGCGCCCCCACCTTCATGCACCAATCAACCAATACACCAGCAAACCAACTCCTCATATTCCTCCTCCCTCCTCCCATTGTCCCATTATCCCTCCTCCCTCCCCCCTCCTCCTTCCTCCCCCCTCCCCCCTCCTCCCCCCCCTCCTCCCTCCCACCCCCCCCCCCCCCCCCCCCCCCTCGTCCCCCCCCCCATCCTCCCTCCTCCCCTCCCCCATCCCCCCATTCTCCTCCCTCCCTCCTCCTCCCCTCCCTCCCCCCTCCTCCCACCCTCCCTCCCCCCCCCCTCCCTCCCTCCTCCCTCCAGCACGCTGAGCAGCACCTCCACGCCGTCGCCAGCGATTGGGTCCACCAGCTGCGGCATCAGGACGGCCTGGTCGATCTGCTGATCCGCTGGAGCCAACCAAGCCATGCTGTCGGCTGAGGCCGCCAGCTCCTCAGCTGTGACCACGGCGGCGAGCTGCAGGTAGTCCATTTGCACCTCGTCGGATCGGCCAGGCCCGCCGCCCTGTCGACGCGGGCCGTCTGCCGCCTTGGCTGGCACGCACTTGTCGCACCAGCCACGCGGTGGGAGGTGAGCGAGCTCGTGCCTGTCGATCTCCTCCTGGCTGGGGGGCGCTGGCGCCCGCTTCGCCCTGGCTGGCACCCCGTCGGGCTCCGCCTCTGCCAGCGGCGCCTCCTCGTGCCGGGGCTGCTCGGCCGCCGCGGGGGCTGCTGCCGCGGGCGCATCGGCCCCGACTGGGTTGGGCCGCGGCGTCTCGGGCGCCGTCGCGGTGGCTCCCGCGACGCGCCCTCGCATCCAGAACAGGTTGTCCTGTAGCACCAGAGGCGCGTTGGCGACGCCCTCCGGCAGGCTGAGCGCCGCGGGCACGATGTACGAGCCCGTCAGCGAGAACAGCACAGAGTGGCCGTTGTCGCATGCCTCGGATATCCCCATGATGGGGCGCGAGACGTCGGCGACCTGGCAGTCGACGCCCACTCCGCGCACGTCTGGGCTGTCCAGCAGGTTGCGCTGCGCGCTCTTCTCGCCGCGGTGCTTCACGCGCCTGTCGTCCGCAGCGCGGACGTCGTGGAGCTGGAAAGGCCCACGCGTCGCCGCGCTCGGGGAGTCGCCGAGTGGGCGCGTCGCTCTGGATGCCCCCGAGTCCACCATGATGTATTCCTCGCAGCTCTCGTCGTCGCCCCCTGGGCCGTGAGCCAATGGAGCTCGCAGCATCGAGATCCGACTCACGGGGCCCGTTGCCTGGGCCGCCAGGCGCAGATTCCACTGGATGGCGGACGGCGTCTCCCGCGGCCCCGCCATCCCCTGAGCTGGCGCTGCCGCCGCTCGGAGCGGCCGCCGAACTCGCCGCTGACAGCTGCACGGCGTCGGCCCGCGCCTGGGCGACGCTGCTCGGCGCCGCGGACGGCGCGCTCGACGCTGTGGAGCTCGTCGCAGGCGCAAGCAGCTGAGCCAAATTCAACGCGTCCTTCATCTCGATCCTCTTGCTGGCTGCGCCGTTCACGCACGCCCGTGCCTCGACGCGCTGCCCATCATTGCCGTCTCTGCCCTCGCCGTCCTCCTGCGCCTGGTGCTGGGATCGAGAGCCCCTATTTCCGTCGGAGAGCTTCCCGCGCCCCTTCTCGCCGCCGTCTTCTCCTTTGCCTGTCCCCCTCCCTTGCCCTTGCCCTTCTTGATGGCGTTTACGACCATCGTCACCTCGGTTGGCGCCGCCATTCCTGCTGCCAACGTCGCCGTCGGGGACCCGATGTCCATCGGTGCTGGTCCGCTGTTGTCCGCCACGGTGGCCCCCGCTGCGGCGCTTCTTGCAACGCCCTTGAGCGTCTTCCTGTTCGCCGGATACGTCTTCCCGCGCTCCGCGATCCCGTCGTAGTCCCCGAGGCGGTCGGCGTCGACCATCAGCCACTGCTGAAGGCCCCTGTCCTGGACCCCCGCTATGAGAATCGCCGCCTTGATGTCGCCGGGCACCGCGCTGCCGCGCCGCTCGCGCGTCTGGACCGCCGCGTCGAACTTGTTCACGTCGGTCTCGATCGTCGCCGCTCCGAACGGACGCTGGCCCGGCGGCCGGTCGGGCTCGAACTCCTTTGCGAGCACGCGCCGCGCCAGCAGTCCTGCGCCCTTCGGGACTGGCCGCCGCATGGCGAACGTCTTGCCTTCCAGGAGCAGCACGAGCATGCAGAGCAGCTGCCGAGACGCGCCGACGAGCGCTGGATTCGTCAGGCCCAACGTCTCGCTGGCGACGTTTGCTTCGGCTTTCTCCCCGACCGCGATCATATCTTGGCACAGCTCGTCGTCTAGCGTCGCGATGTACGCCGGCAGCTTGAACGACCACACGGGCCACGCTGCCTCGTGGCCCTTGAACTGGGCTGGCTTCGCCAGCAGCTCCGCGTCGATGATGCCCCACTTCCGACGATCCTCGCTCCTCGCCGGCGCCGGGTTTGCCACCGCGGTGCCCCCCGCGACGGTCAGCTGCTGGAGCGCCTGTTGAAGCTGCTGAAGCTGAGCATTATGCTGCCTGGCTGTTGTCTCTGCTCGCGACTCCAGCTCCTGGGCTCGCTTCTCGGCAGTTTCCGCTCGAGCCGTCGCCGTCCGCGGCGCGTCCATCGCCCGCTGGGCCGTCCGCGGCGGCTGCGGCGAGGCTCCTGTTGCAGCTGCGGCCGCGGCTGCGGGGTCGCCCGCTGCCTGCTGCGCTGCCGCCGCTCGCATCTCCTCCTCCGTCTCTGAACCTCCACGCTGCAAAGGCCGCGTAGGCTTCGCTCTCGCGGGGCAAGAAGGAATGACAGTCCTCGTCCGCGACGTCGAGCGGCCAAGCGTGACCCAGCTCCTTGTAAGACGACGCCCCCGAAAACGCGGTGCGCGAACGTTGGCAGGTCGAGCCCGCGCCCGACGATCTTCTCGACGAGGCTCAGCGCCGACTCCAGCAGCCTGCAGACGTCTCAGCGCCGCTGCCGTCGCCAGGCGGCGTCCTCCGACCGCCGCCGCCATCGCTGATTGTTTTGCTTCTTGCGCCCCGTCGCCGTAGCGCCCGCCGAAGCTCCGCCTCGGCCTGCAACGGGTCTGGGGCTGCCCTCCGCTGCTCCACGGTGTTCCCCGCGGGGCGTTGGGACGCCCTCCGCGGCCCGCGGTCCGCCCCGCTGGGCCGCTAGGCTGAGCGGTTGCCCTCCGCAGCCCGCGGAGGCCCCTGCTGGGCTGCTAGGCTGCCCTCCGCAGCCCGCGGTGTTTCCCGTTGGGCTGCTGGAACCGCACCTCCGACGCAGAACCCGTGGATCCTCAGGCCACGGGCTCCGCTACCATGCGCGGCACCCCCCACGGAGCCGCGATTGTTTTAACCAAGAGGGCTGCGGTCCTGCGCCCTCGCAACATCCCTAAACCATATATACACATAAATTTGGCATTTCACTGTCTTCAATAAGGCCCGCTCGGGCCCCCTCAGCCACTGACAAACCGAACGTCCAGCGTACCCCGCGCGTCAAATCGTACAGATCTATACATACTGCATACGCCGTACCAAGTTACCTTGTTCTGTGACCCCCTGAGCTTCCCCCCGGCGCCACGCCACACTTAAAACCAAATGGGCAGGAGGGAGGAGAGAAGGAAGGGGAGGAAGGGGAGGATGAGAGATGGCAAAGAGGACGAGGAAGGATGAGCTGAGCGATGAGCTGCACCTGCAGCGCCAGCTCCTTAAGCCTTGCGGCGCGGCCTGCTTAAGCAGACTGGAGTGCAACGCCAGTGTCAGACAACAATGAGCGGCGGGGCCGAAACCAGCTGGTTTTCAAAGGGGCGGCCGTGTATCGAGGAAAACGCCAGGCGGCCAGGCCGCGTGCTGCTGCGTGAAGCAGGCTTCGCTGCGTGCTCGGTGCGGCAAGCAACGCGCTGGATTTGGAGCGAGCTGGGTGTCAGAGGTGGTCCAGCATTGGTTCCGGCGAGCAGCAAGGGGGAACAGCGAACGGGGTTCGAAGTTGTGGGTTCGGGAAATTGTTCAATTTTTCCGCCCCCGTGGGCAATTTTCCGGCCCCAGGACCGTCAAAAGGGATCCAGGGTGACAAGCCACACCACATGAACCCCAGGAGAGGTCAGTAGACAGATTGCGAGCGGATGACGGGAAGCGTCTTCGAGGTACGAAAGCGAGCTGGACGTTGTGGCTGAATCTGCATTATCTCAAATAATATCTCACTAATAAAGGGTGGCGGGCCGCATCTGGCTAGTCGTTAGCGGATGACGAAAAGCGTCTTCGAGGTACGAGAAGCGAGCTGGACGTTGTGGCTGAATCTGCATCATATCTGGTCATTTCTCACTAACAGAGGGTGGCGCAGTGCACGGGCTGGAGGGTTAGCGGATCCCCTAGAATGGCGAGTTCGCCTGAGGCATGCTCACAAGAAGGACATATCCGCGGCATCGCGCTCAACAAAAACAGGCCAAGCGCTTCGCTCCAGACACCCTCGATAAGCTGATCGCCGACAATTTCATGCATCTGTAAACACTTGCGTTTCGCCTGAGACATCCTCACAAAACGAAATGTCGACGGAGGTGTTTTACTGCCACGCATATTGAAAGCTGCGTTTTCGCGAGGGACATCCTCTGAAAATGCCCGGCAGCACGGCGGACCAGAAAACAAAACACGGCAGAAACTGTGCATTTCGCTGGGGAGATCCTCAAACAACTGAAATGTTCTCAACATCGTCTTGACATCGTTCTTGAAGTGCTTTCAGAGGAAGAAATGAGAACCCAAAAAGGACCTCAATATGGCTCCAAGAGCGCCCTGATGACTGCCGAAAATGACGATTTCGCTAGGGACACCCTCAAAACATGAAGAAATACAACAGGATCGGTTTGAAACTGCTGTTCTAACATCGTCATGGGATCGCTCTTTGAAAAATGGCGATTTCGGTAGTGACATCCTCCAAAAAATGTGTGTGACATCGCATTGTCATGTTTTTGATGACATCGAGGCAGCCCGAAACGAGCCCCAAGCGAGGCCCAATATGATCCCGAGAGCGCCCTCGAGGTGCCTCACATTTAGCATCTCGCTCGAGACATCCTCACCAAATTGAGTTGTTCGCAGCACCGACGTTCACAAAAACAAGCATTTCGCCTGCGACAGCCACTAGAAAATGAAGGCCGCGAACTTAACAAACGCATGGAGATGGGGATATCGCCTGAGAAATGCTCGAACAAATGACATACTGAAAAAGGCTGAGTTAAGACCATGCGTGTTAAAACTGAGCTTTTCGCCTGCGACGTCTTCAGAACATGGGCAGGACCACGGCAGCCCAACACGCAGGAGCACGGCAGAACGCGCGAGGGCTCGGCAGAACACACAGGAGCACGGCAGAACGCACAGGAGCACGGCAAGGCCCAAAGCACACAAGGGAGCACGGCAGAACAAACAGGAGCACAGCAGAACACACAGGAGCACGGCAGAACACACAGGAGCACGAGGAGCACGGCAGAACACATAAAATACATAGGAACACGGCAGAACACACAGGAGCACGGCACAGCAAGCAGGTGCACAACAGAACACACAGAACACAGAGGAACACGGCAGAACACACAGGAGCACGGCAGAACACACAGGAGCATGGCAGAACACAGAGGAGCAAGAGAAGCACGGCAGAGCACGGCATAACAAGCAGGAGCGCGGCAGACCACGCAGGAGCATGGCAGAACACACAGGAGCACGGCAGAGCACACAAAACACCCAGGAGCAAGGCAGAACAAGCAGGAGCGCGGCAAAACACACAGGAGCACGGCAATACACATAGAAGCACGACAGAACACATAGGTGCACAGCAGAACTGACGGCGGAACACACAGGAGCACGGCAGAACACGCAGGATCCCGCGCAAGAGTGGTACCTGGAGTGGCTTGCATCGCGGCGGAGCCCAGCTGTCGACCCCTCGGCTGCGGCGAGCACCGCAGGCAGCGCCCCTGCGGCGACCGCGGCGCCCGTCGAGGAGGCGGTCGCCGCCAGCCAGCCTCCGTGGCGCCCGGCCGCGGCGAGTGCTGGCCTCGGCGGGACCTTCGGTGTCGCGGAAGAAGGGCCTGCCGCCGCATGGCACGCCGCGGCCTTCCGCCGTGAGTGAGTGAAATGGTGCATTCGTTGTGGCCCGCGCCCGCTGCTCCCCGTGCGAGCAGGCTTCCGCCGCCCTCGGTGCCCGCCTGGGCTCGGCTTCCTTCGGGGCGCGGCCCCGCCTGGCCCCGTCTGCGTGTCTGCCTGTGGTCTGGGACTCCCGTGTTCTGTCGCAGTCGAGTTCGCGGTGAGCGGTGGCCCAAGGCGGCCCCGCTCGGTGCCGAGAGGCGGCCCAAGGTGGCCCCTGTCGGGTGGGAGGCCTTGCGGGGGCCCCGCGCGAGGCGGTCCCAGGCGGCTCCTCTCGTGTGTGCGTGTCCTGGCCTTTTGGCCCCACCACTCTGCCTTGAAGGCCCCGTCTTTAACTTCAACTTTAACACGCAGGAGCACGGCAGAACACGTAGAACATCTGTTCACACAGCCGCACCCACAAGCACACGCACGGCCGAACACACAGGAGCACGGCAGAACACAGGAGCAGGAAGAACACGGCAGAGCACGGCAGAACAAGCAGGAGCGCGACAGACCACGCAAGAGCATGGCAGAACACACAGGAGCGAACGGCAGAACACACAAAGCACATAGGAGCACAGCAGAACCAGCAGGAGCGCGGCAGAAAACACAGGAGCATGGCAGTACACATAGGAGCACGGCAGAACACAGAACACATAGGTGCACGGCAGAGCACACAAAACACATAGGAGCACGGCAGAACGCACAGGAGCACGGCAGAACACACAAGAGCACGGCAGAACACATAGGAGCACGGCAGAACACACAGGATCAGGAGGAGCACGGCAGAACACAAAGAGTACACAGGAGCACAACAGGACACACAGGAGCATGGACGAACACACAGGAGCGCGGCAGATCACGCAGACACACGTATGAGGACGGCAGAAACACACAGGAACACGACAGAACACAGAGGAGCACGGCAGAACACACGGGAGCACATCCGTAACCATTTTGGCTCAAGGCCATGGAGCACCCGACGACCGCGAGTCGTCCGCGGCGTTCCGAGCGCGAGGGGCTCCTCGCTTTGGGCCAGTGCGATTCTTTGTTTTGCTCCCTGCATACGCAGCGCGGAAGGCGCATCCTGTCAGCCCACGTGGCCTGGGCCATGGCGCGGCCCTCGCGGGGTGGCGGCAGCAGGCAGGCGCAGCAGGACGCACTGGATGTGCAGCTGCGGTGGATGGAACTGGGACTGGCGCACCACGTGCCTTGGCTGTGGGTACGCGGCCCCGCCCTGGGCGCTGGATGCTGCTGCCAAGGCCAAGCCCCAGGCGGACAAGGACGGCCGGGTGGATCAGCCGCGCGGGCGCCGTGCCCAGCGGCAGGCCCGCAGCGCGGCAACGAGCGCGGCAACCTCCAAGTCGCAGACCTCGGCGTCGGGCGCCAGTGGGGCGCCCAGCGGCAGCGGCGCCACGGCGATCGAGAGGCTGCAAGTGGCGGTCGAGCAGCTGGAGGCGCTGCAGGCGGAGCCGCCCGACGAAGTCGACTGCTGCTTCGCCGACGTCGTCGGCAGCCAGCTGGAGGCCAAGCGCGCCGAGCTGGCAGAGGCCCAGAGGGCCGCAGCGGAGCAGAAGGCGGCCTCCATGCCGCTGCCGCTGCCGACGACGCTCCACAAGGGGGCGAACGCCATCAGCAAGGCGGAGAGGCGCCTCCGCGCAGCGCGCCAGAGCCTGGCGCAGAAGCAAGAAGCTCGTGGACTCGTCGAGGCCCAGCTGCAGAAGGCCCGGGAGGAGCTGGCGCAGCTCGACGCGGAGGTGGAGGAGGCCAGCCGTGCGCTCCACGCCCTCGAGGAGGAGGCCAGAGTGGAGGCCGCGGCGCAGCTGCGCCAGCGCGCGGCCGAGTGGGCAGGGGCCAGCCAGGTCCCAGGGCCCCTTATGCAGCTGGACAAGCTGCCCGAGGCATGGGGCTCCAGCAACTTCGAGGTGGCGCGGGCGGCCATTCGCCCCCAGGTGGAGGCAGTGCGCGCGCAGCTTGCCGAGGCCCCTGTCGCCCCGAGGAGAGCGCCATGGGCGGAGTCGCGCCCCATGGACGAAATCAGCAGCGAGGACAGGGACCGCGCAAGAGGCTGCAGACACTGGCAGCCGCAGTGCGCCGCGGAGCGTGGCCAGGCCGAGCGTCGCGGTGACGCCCACGGAGAGTGACCGAAAGTCGCCCAGGCGTGCAAGCGGGAGCTGGCGGCCGAGGCTGAAGACCTGGCCCCTCTTGCTGCTCGCCCTGCTCGCCGCGCCTCTGAGAGTCGCAGCGGAGGCGAAAGCCCGCAGCTGTCGTGCGCGCAACCACGCCAGAGGCGCTGTGCATTGGCAGCAGGAGGGCGGCGGCGCCGAAGCGGCCCGTTGCGGCGGCGCGCGGCCCCTCGACCTCGGGAGTGCGCAGGCCCCACCGGCGCCAGGCCGAGCTGCGACGGCAGCTCAAGATGTCCGCTGCGGGCTGGAGTTCGGGGTCAACGGCAACGCATGGAGGTGGGGCCTGGAGGGGACCGAGGCCTCGGGCTCGCGCAGCGGGGCCCCGCCGCGCCTTGTAGCGCACCAGGAGGCCCGCCTGGCTCCGCGCCCCTGGAGGAGGCCAGAGGAGCAGCGCGGCGCATGGGCTCTATGGCTTTCCCCCACGCGTCGGAGCCCACGGGCAAGGAGGGCCCGCTGGCGAGCTCAGGCGGCGTCGCAGGCTGGAGGCAGGGCTGGAGTGGAGTCACAGCGCCCGCTGCGTCAGACCTGCAGCTGCTGGCATGCTCGCTGCACCTCCGTGGCGCCCTGGGACCTAATGGCTTCGACCTCGACAGCTTCGCTGCCTTCGGTGACTCGGTGCTCTACCAGAGACCGCGGTTCATTCCCTTCGTGGGCATGGCCACCGAGACGTTCAGCACCAACGGGGCAGGTTTGGCGGGGCGGGCGTGTAGCCTCACCGTGGCCAAGCCGCCTGGGTTGGCAACCCTCCACGCCGCCCCAGCGGGCGGCAGGCCGCTGGGTCTGGCCCGCAACGTCGACGGCGACATCGCGCTGCAGGCCGTGGGCACGGAGCGGCTGGTGGCCGCGTGGTGCGGCGGAGCAGGGCTGGGAGTGGCACGCCGCCTCCGCGGTCAGCACCCGTCCCTCAGCGCTGCCAAGACGACCTTCCTCGCTCCGAGCCCCAGCCCAGGATGCCAGCTCGGGGCGTGCGGGAAGTCGCAAGGCGGGACCCTCTGCGAGACCTTGCAGGCCAGGAACCTCGGCTTGGACCCATGCCAGCGCGAAGTGGGGAGCGCACGAGGGCAGAGTCCGAGCTGCGGGAGTGCTTCGTCGAGCGCGCAGGCTGGACCCGATCCACAAGGCTGGGCCCGCGGCCAGCGGGGTGCGAGGGCGCGCGGTCACGGGCAACGCGGACGGCGAGCTGCACAGTTGGCGGCGGGCGGCCAGTCGCAGCGCAGGAGCGCTCCCCATGGGCGCAGAGCGAGGGCTGCGCATGCGATATGCCGAGCTCAGGAGGAAGCGTAAACTGGACCCTGCAGCCCTCAGGGCAGGCCACGCAGCCCAGACGAAGACAGGCCTGCTGCAGGCAGGCGAGCTGCCGCCTATGATGATGGAGCGGGGGCTGGGGGCGGCGAAGACCAGGCACGCCAGAACTGACGGGCCATGGAAACACTGCGCCTCCCCCTTCGACGCGGAGATGCTGACCCATGCGAGGGTCGACGGGCACTTCAAGTCCGAGCGGTGCATGAGCGCGGACCTCGGCGACGAGCTCAACCTAACCTCAGGCACCTCGGGCCTCAGGAGCTGGGATGGGAGGCTGGCCCAGGCGCTCGAAGTGCATCCTTTCGTCACGAGACGCGGAAACTCAGCCGCGGCACCTGCCTGCTGGGGGCCCGCATCTCCAACCCGCACTGGGCGCAGGCCAGGCTCCTCGACGCACGGGAACAGGGGCAAGCACGCTGCTGCGGAGCAGACGGAGGCACCTTGTGGCACCGCCAGCACGGCGGCCCTGTGCACGAGGCCCAGCGGCACGACGGAGGCCGCTGGCTGCCTGCGCCTTGGCCACCGCAGGGCCGCCGCACCGACGCCACGGGGGTGCCTTGTGTCCGCAGGCATTCCGATGAGAAGCTCAACGGCAAACTGTACCTCGACGGCGCGACGCTCGAGCCGCTTTTCGGCGCCTGGCGCTGCGGGGGCGGAGCCACGGCGCACCGCGTCGGCGACGGCAACCTGGTGGCAGGGGTGCACGGCGCAGTCGGGAGCGACCGCTGCCCGCAGCGGACGGCCAAGGACGGCGAAGGCGTAGCGGCCTGGATGCTCGCCACCCTCGCAAGGCCAGCAGTGGAGGAGGTCAACATCGACTATTCGAGGCACGCAGTGCTCGACGGGCGCCTGGCGGAGGCCCAGAGGCGCGGCAACGAGCACGCAAGCCGCCTTGCCGTGAGGAGGGCCCAGACGCATGCAGCGGACAAGCGGACCGCTGGCGTGCACCAGGCGCAGGCAGGGTTCGTGCAGGAACTCGGGCGCTGGATCTGGTGGGCCGTCATCTTCGGGCAAGGCATCGAGGCCAGGGGCGGCAAAGGGCTCCCTCCTGCTGCCGAGCAGCGTCAGGCGCGTTTCGCTGACGCCGAGAGGCCCCGGCGGCGGAGGAGGCCAGGGGCGAGGGGCCGTCGGCCGAGCGGCCGCGCCTGGAGAGCGCCCGCTCGACAGGCAACAGCTCGGCAGCCGTTTCGGCCAGTGCAGTAGCCTTCAGCATCCTGGGACATGCCCTGTCCTACGCCTGCGCTGGAGAAGGTGAGGACACACAGGAGCTCGTGGCGTGCTCCAAGTGTGGCACCTACATGGCGCTGGGCGGCCGCTCAGGGGTTAAGCCTCGCCTCAAGGAGCGGTGCCCAGGCGACAAGACCGACAAGGGCGGCAGGAACCAGCGCAGCCTGTGGCTACGAGGACTCCATCCTGGAGGCAGGAGGCAGGAGGGGCCACGAGCTGCCAGGCACAGAGTGAAAGGAGAGGGCATCCCTACGCTGCGCTCGCAAGGTCCAGTGCCAGAGCACGCGCAGGAGCGGTACCTGGAGTGGTTTGGCACTGCAGCGGAGCCAGCTGCAGACCCCTCGGCCACGGCGGGCGGTGCAGGCAGCGCCCCAGCGGCAGCTGCTGAGCCGCGAGTGGTTGCGGACCCAGGAGGAGGCCCCTCGGATGCGGCCGTCGCGGCGGCCGCCGCCAGCCTGCCCAAGCGGCGCCCTGCTGCAGCGAGAGAGGGGAGCCTCGGCGAGCTCGGGGTCGTCGATGAGGAGCTCGCCGCCGCGGCTGGCCCTGCGGGCGGGGCCCTGGAGGGCCGCAGGGTACGCCGCCGCATGGCGCGCCGTGGCGGCCTGTCCGTGAATGAGTGAGTGAAAGGTTGCATCGCTGTGGCTCGCGCCTGCTGCTCCGTTTGGGGGCAGGCTTCCGCCGCCCTCGGTGTTTTTTGGGACTCGGCGTCGCTCGGGAACGCGGGTCCCGCCTGGCCCTGTCCGTGTGTTTGCACGTTGCCTTGAAGGCCCAGTCTTTAACTTTAACTTTAACACACGGGAGCACGGCAGAACACATAGGAGCACGGCAGAGCAGGACCATGGCAGAATACACAGGAGAACGGCAGAACACACAGGAGCACGGCAGAACACGCAGGAGCACTGCAGAACACATAGAAAATCTGTTCACACAGCCGCACCCACAGGCACACGCACATAGGCACACGCACACAGGCACAGGCACAGGCACACGCACACGCAGCCACATACACACACGCACCCACACGCACACACAGAGAGGCAGCATACCTTCACGCAGACCGCAGGAGCACGGCAGACCAGCACGGCATAATACAGCAGTACCACAGACCACGACGCACGGACACACGGACACACATGCACATACTCCACGCACGCACGCGCACGCGCAAACGCACGCACGCCACCACATATCTGCGCGGCAGGCCCAACAAAAGAGCATGCTTCACATACCCTAGTGGACAAAAGCGACGCTTCCCGTTCTTGTCCAGTCAGGCTTGGCTTCATCCCCCTCTTGGCAGATTTTCTCAGGGCCCGACCAGCTCAGATCACCCAGCCGCCTCCAACACTGGATGTCCGAGGGAACCGACCCATCTGGGAGCCCACTGGAACTTCAACGAGCATCGCAGAGGAGATTGAACACGAATAAACATACACATCGATATCTTTCTCGAGGGCACCGTGAACGCTGACGGCCACGCGCCTCAAAACATGTCTGGGCATCCCTGCCAGTCCAAAAAGGAAGATGTGTTATCGCTCATCGCAACAACTCATGGCTTGCGGGTACAACACATGTCTTGCGGCTTCACAGCACTGAACTGAAAGACGCCAGGCAAAACATGGAGCATGTATCAAACCTCGTGTTATTGCCTGCGTTGCCGAATTTTCTCGGAGGGCCCGTAACAGAACATATGTGTGCCAGCGGTGACCACAAGCAGTAAGGCATTGCACGGTGAATGCGTAAGTTATGTCGTGCAGTCTACGTGGTCTGAGGTATGTGGCGCAATATGCCTGGTACAAGCTGCGTATGGTATGAATCACGAGTAATTTGAGGGAGTTTCTGTGGAACTCACGTCATCCTCACCCCCGGCGCGAAGAGCACGAGTCCAGAGCGGCCTCCGGCACCGTTTCCGGACGGATCCGGACGGATCCGCTGGATCCGGGGACGAATCCCAAACCGGCGCCCTCGCCTGAGACATCCCCGCAAAACCGGCCCCGGGGGAGGTGCCCAGAGGAGCCCAGAGCGGCCTCTGGCACCGTTTCCGGACGGATCCGGACGGATCCGCTGGATCCGGGGACGAATCCCAAACCGGCGCCCTCGCCTGAGACATCCCCGCAAAACCGGCCCCGGGGGAGGTGCCCAGAGGAGCCCAGAGCGGCCTCCGGCACCGTTTCCGGACGGATCCGGACGGATCCGCTGGATCCGGGGACGAATCCCAAACCGGCGCCCTCGCCTGAGACATCCCCACAAAACCGGCCCCGGGGGAGGTGCCCAGAGGAGCCCAGAGCGGCCTCCGGCACCGTTTCCGGACGGATCCGCGGATCCGCTGGATCCGCTGGATCCGGTGACGAATCCCAAACCGGCGCCCTCGCCTGAGACATCCCACAAAACGGCCCCGGGGGAGGTGCCCACAGGAGCCCAGAGCGGCCTCCGGCACCGTTTCCGGACGGATCCGGACGGATCCGCTGGATCCGGGGACGAATCCCAAACCGGCGCCCTCGCCTGAGACATCCCCGCAAATCCGGCCCCGGGGGAGGTGGCCAGAGAAGCCCAGAGCGGCTTCCGGCACCGTTTCCGGACGGATCCGGACGGATCCGCTGGATCCGGGGGCGAATCCCAAACCGGCGCCCTCGCCTGAGACATCCCCGCAAAACCGGCCCCGGGGGAGGTGCCCACAGGAGCCCAGAGCGGCCTCCGGCACCGTTTCCGGACGGATCCGGACGGATCCGCTGGATCCGGGGACGAATCCCAAACCGGCGCCCTCGCTTGAGACATCCTCACAAAACCGGCCCCGGGGGAGGTGCCCAGAGGAGCCCAGAGCGGCCTCCGGCACCGTTTCCGGACAGATCCGGACAGATCCGGTGGATCCGCGCCCCGGGGGAGGTGCCCAGAGGAGGAATGAGGAGGAGGAGGAGGAGGAGGAGGAGGAGGAGGAGGAGGAGGAGGAGAAGATGATGGAGCTGCGGGGTGGAGGAGGACAGACGGAGGCAAGAGAAGGATGGAGGAGGAGGAGGAGGAGGAGGAGGAGGAGGAGGAGGAGGAGGAGGAACCTCATCCTCACCCTCGCCAACAAGCGCACGCACCTTCTTCTATATACAGAAACTCCCGATCAACCGCAGAGCGGCCGGCTAGTATGTGGTGTTGTTTTTTGGCTAAGCTATGTAGTGCAAGCTATGCCGTGTAAGCGAGTGGTCGGTAAGCTAGTTGGTGCAAGCGATGTGGTGGATGCTATGCGGCCGCCCAGAATTCTGCGTACGTTCGGCACACACATCAGCTCGAAATTATGCTTAGACGTTGGTACATCACTCGGAACTGCGCTCATGCGTTTCTGTAGCACCTGGGTTACAAGCCGGTCCCATGTTGACGACGAGGAAGGTAAGGCATGCGACAGCGTTGAGAAGGCACAGGACTATACCCGGCATGTACTAACCGCATCGGGGACCGAAAAGAAAACTGACTTCGGAACCGACCTCTTTCTGCCATCCTCACACCAGCCACCGTGGGAAGAGAGGAGGATAGAGAGAGGGAGAAGCATGCATGGAAGTGGCGGACACAAACAACGAGAAAGAGGCAAGATGAAAGAGAAGTTGGAACAAGAGGCAGGCACGACTCGCCTTGATGACTTCGGCGATGATTCGGAGGCCACTCGAAGCTGCCGAAGCCTGGGCAGCCGGGCGCCAGGCGGGGTGGCGAGGATCCAGCGCTAGACCGCACCAGAAACACGACGAGAAGGTGGGCTGCAAGAGAGGTGCTGCAGAGGAGCGGGCTGCTGCAGAGGAGTGGTCTGCAGAGGGGAGTGCAGAAGCATGGGCTGCCGAGCAGGTGGTGGGGAGGGGGAGCTGCCGCCGTGCTCCCCCCCCCCCGGCGTCCAGAGGGCAGCACTG
>CAUYUJ010014915.1:391320-413820 GCA_963575745.1 Prorocentrum cordatum
AGCACAGCGCAGCATCGCATAGCATAACACATCATAGCATCGCATAGCATATCATAACAAAGCATATCATAGCAAAGCATAGCATGGCATAGCATAGATCCCTTACAGCAGCAACGCACTACCGAAAAGGATGATGACTCAGATGGGGAATATGATGATTTGGCCGATGCGTGTGCGCAGCCGCGCGCTCCACCTTCCGCCACGCGTTAGCGGGCTCTGCCGCCGCCCGCACAGATGGCGGGCGATGACAGAGCCGAAACACAGGGCTGGGAGGACCCCTTTGGGTCCCAGGGTGGGCCAGCTTGACCCAGAAAGCTTGAGCGGGGACGAGCAAGAGGAGGGGGCAGCAAAGAGGAAGGGAAAAGGACAGGGGAAACAGCCCCCGCAGTCCTGGGGTCAGGGAGAGCCTAGCGTTTGACCAAACAACTAAGCTATCCCTTACAGCAGCAACGCACGACCGAAAAGGATGATGACTCAGATGGGGAAGATGAGGATTTGGCCGATGCGTGTGCGCAGCCGCACGCTCCACCTTCCGCCACGCATTAGCGGGCTCTGCCGCCGCTCCCGGGCGCGCCTGGCAGCGGTCGCTGCCGGCGCACCCTCCACTGCGGTCCGATCAGGGCGTGGGCAGCCTGCGGCCGCCGGCGCCCCCGGGGTTCTTCGCGCGCCCGTGCCTACGCGGCGCCAGCGCGAGGCGCGGCCAGGCGGCGCGCGCTGCGCACGCCGCCGGCTGCGCCCAAGCCCGCGCCGCCGCCCCCCTCACGACGGCACTGCAGTTGAGAATTCAGCGCCAGGCCGGCCGCGGGGAAACCCACGGGCCCCGCCGCTCGGGGGGCTCCGGCGCGGCCCCAGCTGCCCACGGGCGCCCGGCCGCCGCCGCCCCAGCGCCTCGCGGCCCGCAAGCGCACCGCTGCCCGCGGGCGCCCGGCCGCTCAGGGCCCCCAGCGCGGCCCAGCTGCCCCGCGGGCGCCCAGCCGCCGCCGCCGCCAGCGCCCCGCAGCCCGCAGGCGCACCGCTGCCCGCGGGCGCCTGAAGCGCTACGCTCGGCACCATGCGCCGGCGCGGCCCCGCGCGCCAGGCCGCGGCCGGCGGCGGAGCACCTCGTCCCCTCGCTCGCTCGCCAGGCCTTGGGCCGGCGGCGCCACTGCTCAGCCGTCTTGCGGCCCCTCCCGGCACCACTCGCTCGCCAGGCCTCCGGCCGGCGGCGCCACTGCCCCTCATCCGCGGCGCGGCTTGGCAGCCGCCTCGCGCGTGATATCGCCCCCGCGCTGGAAGCCCTGGTTCTTGTGGAGGTAGCGGGCGCCGTTGTAGTGCACCGGCCCCTGGACCCCCGCGTCGCAGTAGATCATCTTGGGCTTCTTGGGCGTCCTCCTATTGTCCTCCATCGTCCCCCTCGGCGCCCCGCTCGAGCCCTGGGGCCGGCGGTCCTGCCTCGGGCTGCACCGGCAGCGCCGGGCCATCGCCAACGCCGTAGCCAGCGCCATTACCAGTGAGACGATGACCTTCACCATGATCTCCAGGGGGATCGCAATGATGATGTCCTCCCCGTTTGCCGCCATGCGCACGCTGACGTGCTTCTTGTCCTCCTCCACCACCGCCAGCTCTTGGCCGGCCGCCGCGGCCTGCCCCAGCGTGGCCGCTGCCGCCGCTGCGGCTCCGAGAGCCGACAAGCCCCTGGGGGGGGCGCGCCTGGCGATGTCGCCGGCGGCTCCCTCCCGGGGCTTCGCTGCCGGCGTCGTCAGCTCTGAGTGGTCGTTGGCCATGCGCCTGGCTACGTCGCGCCGTGGCTCGTGCGACTCCCAGAGGTAGGCGTGGAACGAGTCCGACGCCCATCTCCCGTACCTCTGAACCTTGGAGAGGTCGTCCGTGACGTGGTACATCGCCGCGGCCCCGCCAATCCTCAGGGAGCGGGAGCCGATCTCCTCACGCCTGAGGCCTGCCGCCAGGCCCGCCAGCGCGAGGAAGTGCTGCACCTCGAGCTTCACGGGAGCGCCCGAGGCCCACCGGAACAGGGGCAGTCGCGCCTCCGCGCCGTGGTCGAAGCACTGCGGGTGCTGCGCCTGCATAGCCGCCAGGGCCTCGACGGGGCACAGCGCCCAGTGGGTGGCGTACTGGTTGCGCACCGACCCCACATTGCACTGGTCCGTCTTCGAGCCCTTAATGTGCAGCACGCACTCGTCGGCCCGGGCGAACTGGCCGATGCGCTCCCCCTCGAGTCTCGCCTCGATGCCCTCGCCGTGGACCACCCTGTCGACGGACCACGACCTCCCCGCCACCACCAGGTACTCCGACGCCCTCAACAGGAAGAAGAAGGCGAGGAGCACCGCGGCGCACAGCGTGGCGGCGTCGGCCTGGGACAACCCCGCATCTGCATGGATGTGCTGCTTGAACCACAGCAGCATCCGCGGGGTGACCGGCCTCTTCCACCTGCTGCTGGGGCCCTGTAGCCTTTTCAGGCCCTCCAGGGTCGTCCAGAGCCGCCCCCGGTGAAGCAGCGGGTCGCCGTACCCGACCATCAGGCGGGCGTACCTGATGGCGAACAGCTTCTGCTTCACCGCCCCCTCGGTCCGCGACAGCGCCACCGCCAAGATGACCACGAAGTCGATCAAGGCGTCCTCGTCGCTGGTCCGCTCGGCGCGGCCCCGGCCCTGGAGCCACGGGCCCAGCCCCTGGGCAGCGCGGTGCGCGGTCCACTGCCGCCAGCCGCCCTCGCACCCGCTGCGGGTGCCCTCGCTCAGCTTCTGCAGCATCACCTCCGTTCGCTGGTCGCGGTGCCACTCGCCGCAGCGCTCCCCACCCACCACGGGGTGGGCAGGTGGCGCCGGCAGGCTCTCGCGCGCCCGCCCCAGGGCCAGCGGCTGGACCAGGTCCGGCGTCGCCGCGGTCCGCTCTTTGCGGGCTAGCCGCGGGCGTGCACCCCGGGGCGTGCGAGGGCTTGCCAGGCCCGCATCCAACCGGACCTCGTCGGCGGAGGGCGGGGCGGTTGGGCCGAGGATCGTGTCTTCGTCGATCTGCTTGAACCTGATCCTCTGGATCCTGTGGCGCTTCTTGTGGATCTCCGTGGAGAGGGCACCTCCGGCTGCCTCCCTGTCCTGGCGCATGACTTCTGCTGCTGGATTGTCCGGGGCGATGGCCTAGGCCTGGAACCATCACTGCGTGGCCTCCCAGGCTGCCTGCTCCTCCGGGTCGTGGCAGACCCCGACCTTCTCGGTGTCCACGTCCAGGGCCAACGCGACCGCCCTGATCGCCGACTCCGGCGGCAGGGCCCGCACCGCCACGCGGAGCAGCTCCTCGCTGAGCGGCCCCCTCGGCCAGGTACTTGTCCCAGACGATGCCGCTGCCGCCCTGGAGGCGCCAGATCTCTCGCGGCGTGGGCGCCCTCACCCTCCCCTGCGCGCTGCCGGGGATGTACAGCAGCGTGGCGCCGGGCCCCGCGGGCTCCTTGCCTGGCCACCGTGGGTGCCGGCAGGGCCGCCCGGGCTGTGCAGCAGGTGCTTGACCCCCTCGATGGTGATGTGCCCAGCGGGCTTCGGCAACAGCGGGTTGCCAGTGGTGCGAATCCTGGGGTCGAGGAGGGTCTCCCCCTGGCCGTCCAGCCAGTCCCCGTCCGGGCTCGGCTCCAAGAAATGCTTGACTCTGCGAGCTACGCGGCGTGCCGGCGGCAACTTAATGCTCGCCAGGTAGCGCGTGAAACGGCCGCGGCAGGCGACCAGCACCAGCCTGGTCCTCGAGGCGGCGTCTCCATGCTCAGCACACAGGAGGTCGCGAGGTCAACGCGTAGCCGAGCTGCCTGAGGGAGCGCGAGTCCCACGGGCGTGTCGGCGATGACCACGCCGGGGCGAATTGCCCCACGCGGACGAGGAGGGCCTCGGTCTCGAAGCCCCGCGGGTCCAGGGTCAGCGACGTGAGCACCCAGGCGGCCGCCTGCCCATGGCCAGCCTCGCGTTCTCCGAGCTTGACGAAGACGTCTCGATACCCTTGGAGCAGCCCGCCCAGCTCGATGCCGGTCTGGCCGGTCAGAGGAAGGCAGGCCTTCGGCGCGCGGGCGTGCGCAGAGCCCGGCAACGCAGGGGCCTCGGCCAGCGGCCCCGTCTCGCTGGGGATCCGCAGGAGCTTGTCCTGGGCGTCCCTGGCGATGGCGCCCCAGGCAGCGGGGGGCTTCAGCCGGTGCCAGTCGGCCCTCGCCAGCTCGCTGTGTACCTTCTTCACCTCCTCTCTCGTCAGCCAGTCCGCCACCTCGTTGTGGTACGTGCACACGTAGAAGGAGGTAAGCATGAAGCCGCACTCGGCCTCCAGCCTTTCGACCACGCGCAGCAGATGGCGGGCCAATGCGTTCTTGGGCCGACGCTTCGCCAGCCACGACTTGACGTTCGCATTATCCGTCACGTAGAACACGAGCTCGTCCGCCCACAGATGTCCCCGGCATGCGGCCAGCGCCACCAGCGCCAGCAGCTCCACGACTGAGATGATCCAATCGTCCTCTGAACTGTCCGGTCACCACCGTGTCGCTGAGCTGCTCCAGCAGCGGCTTCGCCTCCGTGGCCAAGTACGAAGGTGGGCCGGTGGCGAGATTCTCGCTCGCACGGCCCCAGTCGACGGCTCCGATCGCGCCCAGGGTCGCGTCGCCTCCTGTCCAGCGGGTCCGGCGCGCCATCCCAGGCAGCGCCATCAGCTCGCGGGGGGTCAGCGCCTGGCTGAAGCCTGCTTGGAAAGACGTGCTCCAGGCCTCCGGCGCGTCGAACGTCACCCAGAAGAGCTCCAAGGTTCGGCCCCACTCCTCCCAGGCGGCCGCCACGGTGTCGGGGTCGCCCTTAGGGCTCGCCCACGCTGAGCCCTCGGCTACATGTCCCAAGAGCTTGTCGAGGACTGGGAGCTCGGGGCGGATCGCGGGCTGCGCGGAACTCCAGTTCTGCGCGCACCCCCTCAGCTCCTGCACGAGCTTCGTGGGAACGCGTCGTGATCCGTGGGCGAGCTCTGGCAAGGCGAGCAAGTACTGCGCCTTGATGCACTTCTGCTCGGGGAGGCGCGTCGTCTTCTGAAGTTCATGTGTAGCCCCCACACCAGCTGCTCGGGTGCGAACTCACCCTCTTCAGCGAACTTGTCGGCGTTGACCGCCTGCGGTCCCCAGACGCGCCGCATGGCCCGGTCGAGCTCGCCCCCCGAGAGCCAGGGGCGGAGGCCCACCAGGGGCTCAAGCACCACCCCGTCGTCCATGAGCCACTTGCTCGCGAAGCTGATCTCGTCGTCGACGGAGGGCGCGGGGGGCCGATGGCGTTCATGCTCCTCCTTCGCGGCCCAGAAGAATGTCGTGCATTCGCCCGGACTACCCGACCAGCCAAACACCGGCACCGAGTGGATCATCGCGACCCCCCCTCCGACGCCGACGGCGTCCCCTGGCAGCGACGTCCCGAACTCGGGGGCGGCAGCCGGCTCGAGGTGGTGCCACTTGAAGGCTCGCGCGACGCCCAGTTTCGCGCACAGCTGCGGCACCCCGGGATGGCGAGCTTCCCACCACAGCGACAGCCTGGCGAGCCCACGATGGAGCGGCTGCTTCGCCGGCGGGCGCTGCTCCTTAAGTTGGGGCTGTCCACGCTGGCGCACCTCATGTCGTGGATCGGCCGGCCCTCCTAGGAGATCGTCCTGTCGGGATTATGCTTGGGCACGCGGCCGGAGGGCGACTCGACGACGGCGGACGTCTCGAGTATGTCGTTGACGTCGTCCGAGGCCCAGATCACGACGCCAAAGCGGCAGTCTTTCCAGCGCTTCTCAAACATCTCCCCCGCGTGGTCCCCAGCTGAGGAGTGCGACTTGTGAACCTCGCTTGTCCTTGGGGTAACCCTTCGAGAGGGTGCCCCGCCCTCCGCCATGGCGCGCAAGTAGCTCCCGTGTTCGGGGCTCAGCGCGGCCTGGAGGTCGGCGCTCGGGACACCCTCCAGGGGGTTCCCGTGCAGCTCCTCACGGGCTGCCTTCAAGAGCTCGGCGGCCTCCTCCACGGAGCCCGTCGTGCGCAACAGCCGAGTACCCCGCTCCACGACCTCCTTCGCAAGCTCAGGCCGGCATGCGGGATGTGAGGCGCGCCAGGCGACATACTGGGCAGCCTCCGCCTGGCCGCGCGCGGGCGCGGCGGCCGGCGCCCCGTCCAACGGCGGCCCCCCGCAGCGGCCGACTGTGTCCAGCGGCGGCGGAGCCTGCCAGCCACTGGCGGGCCTCGCCTTCTGCGTCGGCGGTGGTCTCTGTGGTGGCGGCGTTGCGCTGGGTCGCGGGGCCCGGGGCATTGCTTCTCCCTCGCTGCTGAACTGCGCGCTCCATGTGCTCTTTGCCTGCGCCTGCAGCTTCGGGCGCACCGGGGCGCTCCCGCTGGGCGCGCTGCCTGGGGAGGGCCCACGTTTCCTCGGCTGGGGGGCGAACCGTCGAGCTGCGGAGCTGGCGCCGCCAGTGTGCGGCGGATCAAGCATCTCGCAATCGCTGGGCCCCTCGTCGTCGTAGGACTCGTCGCAGGCGCTGGGCTGCGCCGGCGGCTCCTCTCGGAGGGGAGGCGCCAGGCGATCGCCTTCCCGGATGCCCGGGGACGCCCCGAGCTTCGTCAGCACCGTCACGAACACGTTGCGGATCCGCACCTGCTCGTTGCGGGTCCAGCTGGCTCCTCGGGGGAGCCCCTCGCCCATCTTCGCGACTCCAAGCACAAGGAGCTCGCGCGCCGTGGGGCGTGCCTCCGGTCAAGAGGTTCCTCGCATAGTTGTTCAGCATGGTCTCCGCCCCGTGGCAGTCGCCCTCGCCCTCCAGGGCGAGCGAAACCAGTGGTTCCCTTGTCTCGCATGAGGGCGTCAGTTCTGGATTGGCTCGCCCTGCCGCTCGCGCGGCTGCCCCAGCCGGCGGCGGCCGGGTCGATCTGGCCGAGGCGGCTCGCCCGGCACCCGCGGTAGCCGGCGGCCTTCCCGAGCCCGGGCTGTCAATGCTCCGCGCGCGGCGTCGCCGCGCCTCCTGCCCAGCCGGCGACTCCTCAGAGGGAGCGCGCCCCTGGCTGGCTTCGCTCTCTTCGCGCTGGCCGGCCCCCCTCTCCCTGCGGAGCCGAGCGGCTCGGCGCGCCCTCATCTCGTTGAGCCTGATCTCCAACCTTTGTACGTCGCTGATCTCGCGCTCCCTGTCGCCCTCGTCCCGGGCGCGCGCCGCGATCTGATCTGGTGGAGCTTGGCGCTGTCGCCCGAGCTGGACGCCCCGCCTGCGGCCGGGGCGCTAGCCTCGCCGACCGCTGCGGCAGCCGCGGCTGCGGCCGCGGCGCTGCTGAACGTGGGCTTGGTCAGGAAGCTCCTGATCATCTGGCGGGACGCTGCGCGGTCCGCAATCCTGAGCGCGGCGCGCCGCTGGGTGCCTCGGTCGCCCTCCTCCGACCAGGCGGCTCGGGGGTTCTCCTGGTCGCGTGCCCAGCGCGGGGCCCAGCTCACGAAGTTCGCGGGGTCCTCCGCGCCGATCCAGAGGATGAGGGCATCTCCAGCCAGCACTCTTGTCTCGTCCTCCAGCGGGGGCCCGTCTGCGCCCGCAGTCCCCTCATCCTCGGTGTAGAAGAAGATGCGCATCCTGATGTCGCGAATGAGGTCGTCTCTCAACGGGCGCGAGGTCATCAGCATCATCTTGATGTCGATCACCGTGGTGGGCACCGTTGGTATGTCCATCCAGCGGTCGCCCCTCTGCGAGAGGAGGATACGGGCTGGTGACGAGGCGCTGCCCTCCTGCTGCGTCTCGGCTCTTCTTCCTCTTCGTCCTCGTCCTCGTCCTCCTCGTCTCCGCTGTCGCCGTCGCCCGGCTGGCCTGCTGGGCCTGGGGTGAGCTTGATCTTGCTGCGTCCCGCCTGGCCTCTCTCAGCCTCTCTCTTCGCGGCCTTGTTGCGCTTCCAGCTTCCAGCCACCTCTCTTGCGGCCCCGCTTGCCGCGCTTGCCCTCCGGGGCGTCATCCCTGGCTGCGCCCACTCTCTCGCCGCTGACCTCCCCCGTCTGCGTGCACGCGCCCACCTCCGCATCCTCGCCCGCGCCCTTTGAGCGTGGGTTTCCCGGGTCCCCCTCCGCCCCCGCGTCCTCGGTCGCGCTCTTTGAGCGCGAGTCCGCCCTGCCCATTGAGCCGGGCCCCGGCCTCCGCCGCGGGAAGTGGTCGCCGAAAAAAGAGGGGGGGGTCACGCAGCGCTCGATGGAGTCGTCGGGTGCGTCTTCCGCCAGGCTTTCGCCGGCTCTCGCCGCGTTCTCTGCCCCTGCATTCGCTTCCCTGCTGAGCGCGTCCAGCTTGTTCTGGAGAGCGCTGGGCGGGGAGCCGTGGGCTGCTGCCTTCAGGACGCAGGCCCAAGCCGCACACAGCCCGGGAGCGCATTGCCCGGCGCGGCGGGCCCTCCGCATGCCGCGCAGCCCAGCGCGGAAGCCGAGTGCCTCCAGCTCCCCTCGGCACTGTTGGCTCAGCGGTGTAGGTGCACCGCTGATAGCCCGCGCGCCGCGGCGAAGCCACCGGGCCTGGACGCCGAAGGTGGCCCGGAAGCGCTCGTCGCGGTCGTAGCCGAAGAAGAGAGCCTGCTGCCCTGCTTCGAGGGGGGCCAGGCGCTGGTCCGTGCTCTTGAACTCAAGAAGCGCCCAGTGGAAGTTGTCCAGCACCATCTTGAGGATGAGGTCAGGTCGTTCAGCGGCCTGAGGAGCTCCGCGCCGAGGGTTGGCCGCCTCCACTCTTCGTCGTCGCCGAGGCCCTGCGCCTCGGCCCCTGTCAGCGCGATGCGGTTCAGCAGGCTCCGCACCCTCCGGCGTTCCCCAGACATCAGACAGCCCTAAAAAAAACAATGCCGCCCAGAACTAACCAAGACAAAGCAGAAAAACCAAGACATTGCAAAAAAACAGAGACAACTGTAGTTCTGGTGAAATAGCGTGTCTGTTGTCGTTGGTTCGCTGTGAATATGTTGTGTGTATGTAGACAGCTTTTCTACTAGATGTAAGCGTTGCCAACAACAGACTGTTGTTGCAACCGCGTGCATTGTGAGCTAGGAACTGTGTCGTTGGGCATTGGTAGCAACGCCTCTGCGTCTCAAGGGTACCGGAGCACAGGCGGAAGCCTAGAGGATAGTTTGGCGAGTCAGGGCTGGGGGACAGTGCGGACAGAGAATCCACCAGATACGTAAACACGCGGGATGACGATGATTGTTTAGGCAAGGCAAACAGTTCTGGATCATCGAAAAAATGCACGCGCGTACGCGACATATGCGTTGCAACAACAACGCAATCTCTTCTCATCCTGGGATGGAAGCTTCGCCCCGAAGGGCGGTGCCCCGAAGGGCGACCGCATGTAGAAAAATATGGGCCAGGAGCGACGAGTCTTAAGGTCTTTACTGTTTTCAATTGTTCCTGGCTCTCGTTCCCTCTCTCTCGCTTTTTTTTTCTCTCTCTCTCTCTCTCTCTCTCTCTCTCTCTCTCTCTCTCTCTCTCTCTCTCTCTCTCTCTCTTTTCTTTCTCTCTCTCTCTCTCTCTCTCTCTCTCTCTCTCTCTCTCTCTCTCTCTCTCTCTCTCTTTCTCTTCAGTTTTGCACTGTAGCACGCAAGTGTGTAGGGCACCGCTCTCGGACGGGAACGTGCAGGGGCACCGTTCTCGGAAATGTCAAAGGCCTGCAGCCGGCGCCGCCAGGGGCCCGAGGCCTGAGAAGAAACGCGACCCCAAATCAGCAGGGCGGTCACGGTGGTGAAACATAAGGGTGGTGAAACAAACATCATATTTGTAATTATACACATGAATACAACTGTATGCGTACGTACATGTTAAAGTGTATGGAATATATGTGTATACGTATATGCATGGCAGTGTGTTTGTGTTCATGTATGTGTTGGCGTTGTTATTTACGGTGCTACATTATTATCACGCGGTTCCGTATCCATTTTCCAATTATCCTTGCAATCGTTGCCAGGGAAACACTTGCAAAGCGGAAGTCGAGCAGAAGGGTTGGCGGCGGTGGTCTTCCCCGCCACCGAAAAACACACAATAACGCAATCTGTGTCCACCTCTATTCGCCAAGTATGTTCGGATCCTTCTCCGTAGTCATCGGGAAATTCGACGTGGAATTGTCGAACGCGGCGCCGTGCACGCAACAAAACAAACAACGCAATTTCTATTCATCACCTCCCCTACTTGTCCTCCTTCTGCCTTGAATTCCTCCCTTTTCCCTCCCTGATTTTCCCAATATCACCCTCAGGAAGGACGGAAATGCATAACGCGCGGTGGCGACGCTGTAAGCATTCCCAGACATTGGGCGTCTCGAAAAAATTGAGACAGAGGTGTTACATAGTTTTGGGCCTCTCGGGGCCCTCGCTGGGCGTCGGGACCGTCAAACAACCACTCGGGATGGAAAACTAGTCCCAGGGAAGTGGTCGGGAGGTCGGGGGCCCGCGTCTCGAAAAAATTGAGA
Source organism: Prorocentrum cordatum (assembly GCA_963575745.1). Taxonomy (NCBI): domain Eukaryota; class Dinophyceae; order Prorocentrales; family Prorocentraceae; genus Prorocentrum; species Prorocentrum cordatum. The sequence goes on from CAUYUJ010014915.1 coordinate 401,740, forward strand.
CGTCGGATGTCTGGGTTTCCAATATGCCCACCGCGTGCTTGGCGACGCAGCCACGTGGGCTGCATGCGCACCTGACGCAAAACAACAATCACGCAATCTCTGCTCCTCTTCGGAACGTTAAGTTGGCTAGAGAAAGCAGCAGCTGACTGGAAAAAAACAGGCGCCCGTTCCGGCGGGGCCAGCCGACAACGCAATCTCTTATCATTACCCCGTCTGAATACTATGCCCCTGTCCCTTTCCCCCAGGGGACCAAAACAGCGACCGCGCGTGGAAATTGTTGATGAAATCGTTCAAGCGCACCGTAGTGGCGATCCCAGCAATCTTTGCCAGGGCAGCAACAACACAATAGTTGCGAGTGAAACGCTGTGAAACGGTACATATAAAAGTGCTCTCCATGGAGTCCGTGAGCCCGCGATGGGCGCCGCCTGGGCCAGGAGGCCATAGGCCCCCTGTGCCCTCCACACATCAGGCGCCTCGATCTTTCGAATTGTTATTTGACGGCCCCGAGGGCCTGCACGTGAAATCCCACACCAACAAAAATCAGACAATCATGAAATATTGTCGTCTCGATTTTTTCGAGACACCCGATGTGTGGGACGAGCAACAAACAACGCAATGTATTCTCATCCAATTTCCCTTCACAGTCCTTCACTCCTTTCTCCGCTACACACCCTCACCCCTTCTAAACTCGGGTTGGGCGATGGGCTTCAACCGTTCACCGTTGCGCAGCGGCCTGCGCATGCGTTGCAGCCACTTCGGTGCCAGAGCAGCGAACAACGCAACGTCTTCTCATCTATTGTCCCCCGCTTCCCTCCTCCTCTCCCACATCCCGCTTCCCTCCTCCTCCCTCCTCCTCCTCTTCTCATCTAACTCGTAGAAGCAACAAGTAAAATCGATGGCCACGCAGCGCAGCTGCCTCACCGCAGGGGCCGCCTGGAAACCGCTCGGGCACTCCAGACCGACAGAGCAAAAACAAATAACAACGCAATCTCGTCCCCCATCTTTTTTCTCATCCGTAGAAATCTGCAGCGCTCAGAATTCGCCCATGCTGGCCTCAAGCACCTGGCTGCCCCGCAGCCGGCGCCCGACGAACAACAAATCAACGCAATCTCCGCTCATCCATTGTGGGCCACATTTACCTTCCCCTGCCCCCAGGAATGTGAACAACAGCGCAATGTCTTCTCACCGCCAAGAAATACCATGCCAGGGCAATGCTCACATCGCAAATGGCACGCGCGCCCCTCGAGGGTGGCCAGCAGCAGCCAACCCGTCGACCATCCAGGTCGCGGGGGTGGAAGAGGTGGCGGGGGGGGTGGGAGAGGTGGATCGAATGGGGGTGCTGGAGGGGGCGAGGTAGAGGAGGAGTCGGCAAAACAAGCAATCTCTTCTGACAAGCAGCGCAATCTCTTATTCAACTGTTTTTTTTTGTGTTGGTGTTGTGTTTCGTTTTGCACATAAGCATTGTTGTTTGTTTGATGTGCCTCTGTATTGCACATATCGCCATTAGTTTGTGTGCGTTGTGATTCGATAAGTGCGTTTGGCAGTCAAGTAGCCCCGCTGTCGTTGCAAACCCCTTTTCCTTGTTGAGCACATGCGGTGCACAGTAATTTTCTTTTGTCACGAACAGGAGGTGACGCGCCAGGGGAGCAGATATGAAGAGCCCGCACGCGACGCAAACATTACACGCGCACACGTGCTCAAGATCTCCCCCACCAGAGGCGCACTGCGATCAGCGCGCCTCGGGCAAGATCTTTTGCAACAGTGTAACGTAGAATGTTGGTCCCGCGTGCACGCTTTTCGCAGCTGTCCCCATGACTCGGTTCTCCTGCTCGTCCGCATATGTCCAATAAAAAAGGGGGTTGCCCTGGGTACTTGCTCTTTTGGCAAGGTCCCAGGCCACGTGAAACTTATACGTTTCGTGGCCGCCCCACGCTTTCCACTCGCGCAGAGCTGTCACGATGTGGTTCTGGAGCTGTGAGAGAGCAACTGGCGGCATTATGCGGGGCGACCGTTTCACGGCGACTTCCATATCCACGAGCGCCGAAACTGCGCGGCGAAGGTGCCTATGGCCTGCACCGAGAAAGCGCCAATTCTCATCCGCTAAAATCCGAATGAAAGGCATCAGTCCCCGCGTTTGTGCAGCTTTCGCCTTCAGGCGGGGGCACGCGCCGCCAGCATTTAGCTGGTTGTACTTTAAACGGTTGATTATTGAATGCTTGCCGCGCGGCATACGGCGCATTCTATAATGCGCCTTGAGGCGCCTGCGCAAATGAACCATGTTATCGACCCGCCGCCGCTCCACAGTGGGTGATGGGGGCCCCCAAGCACGCTTTTTGACGATAATGGGAATTGAGATCGAGGGCAGACAACGTCGGATGAGGAGGAATGACCAGAGGATCTCAGCAGTGAGAGGAGCAGGTAGGTTGCGAACTCGGCATGCGTGCGGGCCCCCGTTCTTCAGCAGATTGCGCAAAATTTGCGCCAATTAGTTTTAGCATGACCTCACCAGCAACATATTGGCTGATGCCGAGGTCGAAAACGTGCATACAATCGAGGTGGAGACAATCGACACTAAACCCTCTGATGGTGAACAGCGGGCTCCAGAATTTAATGTTGGAAGTGTTTGCAGCGTTGAAAAACGTGAGCCAGCCTGGCATATCCACGCCAAGGGACCCACCTGTGCCCACGAGGGCGTGCCAATCAAATAGGTTTTCGTCGCAAATGACGATCCACCCCACGGGCAGATGAAGTTCTGGAAACGGCCTTACCAGCGCAAAACCACCATATTTGCGCGAAAGTTCCATGCACCTTAGAAGCCTGCGCAGCTGGGCACGACTTTGCACGTACTTTTTGGTCACGCACGCCCCGAGGTCATCATTAAAATCGCTACGCTGGCGGGGGCGCCAAGGGCAGAGGGCCAACGTGCGGGCAAAATTAAACACATCAGCGCGGGATGCGTTGCAACAAAAACATGGGTGCTGAACGTGCGTCCAATTTGTAAAACCGAAACAAGAAACATATTCTAACAAGTCTGCGCGATACTCCACGAGAGCGCCATATTTCCCGAAGGGGAGGCCGCGGTGGAGCTCGCGAAGCTCTTGGGAAAAAGGCTTTTGGTTGTGGTCCAGAGACGGAAACGTGCCAGCGGCGAGCGCCGAGAATGACCAGGCGATCACCTTTTGTATTACTTGCATCGTGCACCACCCTTTGCACGAGCATTGGCAAAGGTCAGATTTTTTAACAGTGCAAATCAAATGTCGTTTTCTGTTGGGATCCACAGCCGAACTCCAATACCAGCAAATAAATGAATCTGTTTTCGAGAACGGAACTCCGTCTGAGTATAGCGTGAGAGGAACGGTGTCTGCGTGTCCTCTTTCTAAAACAACAGGGTGCGAAGCATACGTCCCAGGTAAATCATTAATATCAACAGTGTTGAAATCTGCAGGACGTTGCTCCAGCAGCTCGAAAAACCTCTCGTGTGGTAAGCTAATGGGGAAATCAGTGTTCAAGTATCTCGATTCCGTATGTTTGCTCCACATGGGAACGGCACACGTGTAAAATGATGCAGCACGTCTCTCACCCAGTGCATGCCTAATGTGCTCAGCATAATGCCCACGACCCGGAGCGCGGGCTAAGTCTTCAAGGCCAGTGCCCCCTGCAAAACCGCTGGGGTGTTCGCATCTTCCAAATGCAAGGGGAGGGGCGAAAAGGAAGTGCGCAGGGGAGAGGGGGGATGAGTGGAGGACAGCGACGAGGGAAGAGACAGGGAGAACATAAAGAGATAGAGAGAGAGAGAGAGAGAGAGAGAAAACAAAAAAAAGAGGGAGGTGGGGGATGGAAGATGCTATACTCCACGGGGCTGGCCTGCATGAGTGACGTGGTGTGCTAGAATGCACGCGTCAGTGGCCGTCCAGAGGCCACGGCGGCACCTGTCCACCACGTACTCTCGGAGGCCAGATCCGTTGCTTCGGCGGTTCAAACACAGGGCCCTGACAGACGGGATCTAGACGGGATTTAAAACGTCAGTCGAGGGGAAGGTCACCTCACCGTCCCTTCCTACAAACAGGTTTACATGTGTATACGCACACGTATGTATAGATGTATGTACATACATTTGTACATACATACATATATATACATTGCATGTATACGTATATACATATATGTGTATACAGACATACATACACACATACATACATACACTCGTATACAAACCACATCCCTCGGACCAGGGCCCTGCGGTTCAACCGCCGACGTGCCCTGGCCTGCAGCGCCAGGATCGCCACCCCCACAGCCTCCAGCGCCCACACCAGGAGCGCGACGCGCACTGCCTCCAGCGCCCACAGCAGGGCTGCCTCCAGCGCCCACACCAGGAGCGCGACCCGCACTGCCTCCAGCGCCCGCGCGACCCCCTCCACCCCCAGCGTCGGTGGAGAGCAGGGCTGCAGCGGCGCGGGCTGACATGTGTGAACAACCACAACGTATCGTTTGAAAACGACACGCTTACGGACAAACCCAGTGAAACCGAACGCTTGAAGTGAACGACCGCAACGTATTGTTTGAAACCGAACGCTTCAAGTGAACAGCCACAACTTATTGCTTGAAACCATGGTATCCTATCAGTTCTAGCGCCGATGGCCCCAGGATGCGCGCAGTGACGATGCAAGTTCCTTGAACTCCCCTAGCTGGAACTTGTCCCCACCTGGTCAGCAAAAGCAAGGATGCACAGGTACGCATTGGAACAGCACACATCTTCAAGATGCAGCATGATTGCATTTGATGATGGATGTGGCGAGGTGTTCAATGATGTCTCTCCCCCCTCCTCCATGCGAGGTATAGAGGCCCCCAGCTCCCAGGGAGGCGTCACCAAACGTTGTTGACCCTGGGACCCCTCTCAAAAACAGAATTGGCTCCTCCACTCCACGCCTCCATAATATGATGTGCGTATGTCCACTGGCATCCCTTCTCGCCCCTCGTTAGTAGAACTGGGGATGGGTGATCAGCAACACTTGGAGTGCCCACGCGAGCGCATTCGGGACGACCCACGTAGCACCATTAACGAACTCAGCGCAGAGCATTCTGCAAGGATGCCTGCACCAGCACGGGAGGTGAAGGAAGGAGCGTCAGGGAGCCGGGCGGGAATGGTTGGATGGGGATCGGGCGGGCGAGATGATGCCCCACCAGCTGAGTGCCACGCCCTCCTCAGACAATCAAGCTGGGAGGGTACTTGCAACCAGGGCGTGTAACCACTACGCGTGGAGGTACACTAAACTTGGAAGGAGGAGAATGATGATGTTGATGACGATGATGATGATGATGATGAGGAGGAGGAGGAGGAGGAGGAGGAGGAGGATGAAGAAGAGGGGGGCAATGTGGCGGAGGAAGACGACTGAAGAAGGGCATGCGGAGGAGACGTGCAATTCTCGAGAACGCGTCGCTTATTTCGAGCGATGCACGGCGAGCCCCTCCTCGCCTTGCTCGAGCTGTAACGTCGCGCACGTCGCGCGCCAGCAAACTAGGACCGAGGGTCCGAAACGTCGGCCTTCGCATGGCCTCGGCCGAACGAGGAAGGGCACCAGGGTCAGAGACGGCCTCGGGCTCTGGGCATGGCCTCGGGCCCCCAAACGAAGAAAAGGTTCCAGGGTCAGAGACGGGCCCGCGGATGGGGACCGTCTCTGACTGGGACAAGGGGCGTTGAAATGTTTAGGCGCCCACCCTTCAGAATGGCCGAGAAACATGGCCGATGAGCCCCTCGAGGGCCCCCTTACTATCGAGAGGAGGTCTGATCACTCGATCACTGCCCTCGAAGATATCACCCTCATCTGGAGCTCCTTCCGTCACCCCTCCGTCGATTGTTTCATCATTCTCTCTTCATTTACGGTGATACCGGATCCTCCCTCCTCTCGAACTTGTGCTCGGGTCGGGGTGGTGGATCACGGCGGTGCGATCTGCGTGTTGGCCGCGGCGACGGACTGCTGGACAGGGGGGGTCATCTGGTAGAAGGTGTTCGCCTGGGGTCACCGCTCACCCCCACGATCCCCTCATCGATCCCGTTGGTCACTCCATGGATGCAACGATCGTTGCATCCATGGAGGGACCAACGGGATAGGTGATAGTGGAAGGATCTGTCCGTCTTGCGTATTCCTTTGCCTCCTCCTTTTCCTCTTCCTCCTCCTCCTCCGCTTCCTCCTCCTCCTCCTCCTTCTCCCTCTTCACCCGCTGATGGCCTTTGTGATGGCAGCGACGCACTCGTTGTAGTTCATGTCGGCCTCGGACGACCTGGAATGAGAACGATTCGATACCAATCCGTCATCACCTGGGCCTCGGGGACCAGGCGACGATTGCGTTGGGAGGAGTTGTGACGAGGAAGAGGGCGAGGAGGAGGAGGAGGGGGAGGAGGGGGCGGAGAAGGAGGAGGAAGACGAGGAGGAGGAGGATTGATGCGACCGACCTGTTCGGCACATGGTAGACCAACGCATCCTTCGCAAACTCCAGCGCTGTCACATTCTCCTCGAGCTGCACATGCCACGGCTGCAACCAGGGCATCTCTGACACCTCCGCCCTTGATATTAATCGAGTTCGTCATCATCTTCTCGTCCTCCTCTCTCCTCCAATCCTCGTCCTCGTGTTCCTCCTCGCCATCTTCCCCCCTCCTTTTTCATCCTGCTGTTGCTCATCGAGTTCTCCTCTCTCCTCTCGCCTGCCTCACTCGTTCCTCCTAGCCTCGTTCGTACATTCGCCTCCTCATTCATGATCATTCCCACTCCTGGTCCTCCGCTACCTCGACTGCAGCTGCAGTGTTCCTCGTCCGAGGGCCAAGCATCCCTCCAGTTGGCTGGAGCGGGACCCGCGGTCGGCCGTCTGCATCATCATCATCGCCATCATCATCATCATCACCAGCAGCAGCAGCAGCGGCGTCAACAGCATCATTGACACGTCGTCAGCAGTATCATCATCAGCATCACCATCATCCTCATCATCATTACCATCATCATCATCATAATCAACATTCTCATCACCATTACCAGTATAAACTCAAGCGTAATAGTAAGGCGAATCACAATCATAATTCTAGTCATCATCACCATCACCATCAACCTCGCCATCATCAGCATCATCAGCACCACATCAGCACCATCAGCTTCATCATCATCATCATCATCATCATCATCACCATAATCATTTGAAACATCCTTATAACCATCGCCATCACTATTACCGCCACAATCCCCAACACCACCGTAATCACTATCGATCACGATCGGTCCTCGAACCTCTTGCTGCTGCTCTTCGAGCGTTCCTGCTTCTGCTCATCATACCTCCTCCTACCACCTTCCAGCCAGACAGCAGCGCGTGGAGGTGTGTAGCCGCTCCCAGGTTAGTCGCCACGCTCGAGCCGATCTGGATGGCTCCTGGTGTCGGGGGCGACGTAGCTGCTGCCCCAGGCTCGTCCTGGGCTTTGGGAATATGATACTCGAGTCTTCTCCATCGCCCTTATCATGGGGATGGAGGGTTGGTTCTCATATTCTCCTCGAGGTATCCCACCCTCCTCGCATCATCCTCCACATCTCGTATCACGCTACTCCTTCTCCTACCCCCCTCCTTCTGTCACCACTCCTCCTCCTCCTCCTCCTCCTCCTCAGTATCCTCCTTCCTCTTGCTCATTGCATCCGGCACCATATGATTGTTTCCCGTCCCTTTGCCCTGAAAAATCCGTAACATCCTGGCCCATGTATCCTACCTCTTCTTACCCCCGCCTCCTTGACAACATACCCATCTGAACATTATGGCATCATATTTGTATCATATATGTTTCCGTTGGCGTCCTCGTCATCAGCGCAGCTGCTGTAGGAGCCGTCATCGTCCGAACCGTTGTCCAGGGCCTCTGCCAGAAGCGAGAAATCGGGGATGGATGAGCTTGGAGAGGAGGTTGGAGGACGAGGACCTCGAGCAGGACAGATGCACGCAAGTCACGGGCATATTGTTACTCGAGGTTCTCCTCCTCCGTCCTCCCCCTCGAAGCTAATCCATTTCGATCCCCCCCTCCCGTCTGGCCTGCGAGCAGCGACCAAGGTCGCGCCTGACGGGTTCCACCTGCTGCTGCTCGCTCGTCAAGGTGGTCTGCAGCCTCTGGCCGTGGTTGATGCTGACCCGCTCGTAATCCTCCACGCGCTTGAAGACCTCCTCACCGTGCTGCCTGTCCACCTGGGCTGCCCCTTCTCCTGCTCATCCTCGTCCTTATCCAGGGCTGGATTTTCACCTGAGTAGTTTTTTGTTGACAATTCTAGGGCCTGGCAAATCGAGGGCACAACTACGAAACACATAAATCTTGTTTAGGTCAACTTTTCTCCGATTTGAATCCTCATCTTCTCTCGATCTCCTCCTCCTCTTCCTCCTCCTCCTCCTCCTCCTTCTCCCCCCCCTCCTCTCCCTCCTCATCTAACTTCTCATTTCCCCCAGCATCCCTATCCTCATCCCGCCCACCTTCACGTGTCCACGACACGCCCTGCAGGTGGCGATGACGGCCTCGGCGCGCGCCATGGCCCTGTAGGTTGGATGTTTTCTCCCCGCACTCGGGCTGCTGAATTAAGGAACGATGGGTACGGAACGAGGCCTCTTTGTAGCACTAACAACGCTTGCGAGTAGCAGACATGGAAGGACCTGAGGAACATCGAGTCCCCTCCGAACCCAAACTGTTCCTCATTTCAGCGCATCTTGGCTGTAGGCTAGTCCCCCATCCTCCCATTGATCATCAGTCGAGCTTCTCGTGGATCCCCTCATCGATCATCCAATCGATCTCGCCTCCTCACTCCCTCCTCCCTCCTCTCATCAATCTTCCCATCGGCAGTCCATCGATTTCACTTGTAGGTCCGTCAATCGATCATCCAGTCCCTCATATTCCCACCTTTCCTCACCGATGTCATCTTCCCTCCTTGGATCATTCGAGCCTCGCACCCCTCCTCCATCATCGCTCTATCCCTCGGCGTCGCCGTCAAGCAAACAAGAAAAACAACAACGATTCCTCACAGACATTGGACAGTCGGGCAGCGCTGCGTTGTATCCGAAACTCACGAGCAGCTCGTCTTTGGTGTGCCACTTGTCCTCATGGCCGCTGCTCCGCAGCCTCTCCTGGTACTCCTGCTTCTCCACTTGGACAAAGTCGAAGTTGCCTATCGCTCATGCTATACTGGCCATCGCTCCCACGTCCATTCCCTTCGTTTTTTTCTGTCTCGTGCGTGTTTTTTTTTTTTCGCCAAGTGATCAAGGATGCTCCTCGATGGCCCTCACCAAAGGAAAAATGCACACGTCCGAGCGATGCCAAGTATATAATCACTATCGTTATCCGTCTCCCTCCTCATCTTCTTCTTCCTCATGCTTATTCATCCTCATCGTTCTTCCCTCGACCACTCATCCTCATCATCGACGTCTTCATCGTCATCTTCTTTCCCCTGACCCTCCTCCGCATCCTGTTCATCTTCCTCTTCCTCATCCTTCTTCATCCGGTAGCTCCTTCTCTGGTCTCATCCTCTTCCTAGTATGTTTGATAATGTGATCCCTTCCCCCTCAAATCCCCCTCCTTCCTCAGAGCCCTCTCGTCGAGCCTGTCTCCTGCCAGCGGCGCAGCCAGTGGTCTTTCTTATCCTGGCTCAGCCTCTTGAACTCGTCGTAGAGCTCCTTCTTCGTCTTCTTGGCGCGGTACCTGGGGTGGTGATCTCCTCCTTCCTTCCTTCCCCACCCCTCCCCACGATCCTCATCCCCCCTTCTTCTCCTCGATCCTCATCCCCTCATTTCTTTCCTCGTCCTCATCCCTCCATTCTTCTCCTCGGTCCTCGTCCCTCGAATGTCCATCACTCCTCCTTCGATCCTCATGTCATCAGCATTCCTCAATTCATCCTCTCCTTTTCTTCAACCTGGTTTGTCATCCTTTCCTCGCCTCCGCATTCGCTCCGTTGCCTCATCCCTCCTTTCCCACCTGCTCAGAACAAGTACAACATTCCCCCTTCCCGCCACATGTTCCCTTCATTCCCACCTGCTCCTTTCCTTCCCACATGTTCCCATCTATTCCTCCTTCCCACCTGCTCATAAGTCATTAAAGCACAGGGCGCCGTAAACGCTGCAGCGCATTTTCGTGCTCAGTGTTCGCCTCCCTGGCCCGCTTCAGCTTGTCCTTGTTCGGCGCCGCCGCCGCCGCCTTCGCCTCCGATAGGGCGCGGCGCAAGCATCCTCATCGCCTCCTGGGCCCTCTAGCTCCCGAGCTCAGGGAGACGAGATCTATGCATATCCACTGTTCCCTGGACATGGCGTGCCATTTATATATGTATATATACACTGCATATATCCTGGGTCCAGAACGGGCCTGACCAGGGTACCAGTATATGTATAGATTTCGTCGCCCGATCGGGCGTCGACTTCGGCGCGCGTGCAACCCGAGTTGCACGCGTGCCGAAGTCGACGCGCGCACATGGGGGGTGATCGAGGACCCATCCGGACTCGAACGGGGCAGTTCTGGACAGGAGGCCTTCCGGTCAGCATTCTTGCGCTTCGGGGGCATGGCGCGCCAGCTGGCGCGGCGGATCACCTGTTGCCCAAATGCGCGGGCCGCGCTGGTTCGAAGCGGCGGTGCATACATATATATGGTACCACCGTACGTGCGCGTGGTGGTGGTGGGTCGTACGATGGTGGTGGTGGGTGCGGTGGTGGTTGTGGTGGCGGTGGTGGCGACGTGGTGATGGTGCTTGTAGGTGTTGGCGGTGGTGGTGGTTGGTGTGTCGCGTGGTAATTGCAAGGCTGGCGCAGGCAGTTGGGTTGATGGGGTGCAATCGTGGGGGCTGGGGGCGGTGTGCGCGGGGACCTTGGACGATCTGTGGTGCTGCCAGGGCGGCCGCGCGGGGGCGGGGAGCTGATGGGGCACGCGCGCGCGCGAAGGAAAAAACATGAAACATGAACATGAAAAAACATGAAAAAACATGAAAAAACATGAAAAAAACATGAAACACATGAAAAAACATGAAAAAAAAACATGAAAACACATGAAAACACGTGACCATGAAAAAAACATGAAAAAACATGAAACAAACATGAAAAAAACATGAAACACATGAAAAAACATGAAAAAAAACATGAAAACACATGATCATGAAAAAACATGAAAAAAACATGAAACAAACATGAAAAAAAAACATGAAACACATGAAAAACATGAAAAACATGAAAACACATGATCATGAAACAAACATGAAAAAACATGAAACAAACATGAAAAAAACATGAAACACATGAGAAAACATGAAAAAAACATGAAAAACATGAACATTGAAAAACATGAAAAAACATGAAGAAAACATGAAAAAAACATGAAACACATGAAAAAACATGAAAAAACATGAACAAACATGAAAATTGAAAAAACATGAAAAACATGAAAAAACATGAAACATGTGAAACAACATGAAAAAAAACATGAAAAAAACATGAAAAAAAACATGAAAACACATGGAAACATGAAAAAACATGAAAAAACATGAAAAACATGACACTGAAAAAACATGAAAAAACATGAAAAAACATGAAACCATGAAACAACATGAAAAAACATGAAAAACATGAAACAACATGACACAACATGAAACACATGAAAAAACATGAAAACACATGAAAAAAAAACATGACGGCGAAAAAACATGAAAAAACATTAGAAAACATGAAACAACATGATACAACATGAAAAAACATGACATTGAAAAAACATGAAAAAAAACATGAAAAAACATGAAACCACCACGTGGGCCCGACGACCGGAACGCACCCGCGTCTTTCCACCGTCGACGCACCCGCCAACGCACCTTAAGCCGAACCCCCGTCAATCCGCAGCCGCCGAACCCCCGACGCCCTCCAACGCACGCCCGCCCGATGATCACCCCGCCGCCACCGAACCTCCAGACCGCTTCCGAACGCAGCTATGATCGAGCGCAGCTGGGAAATCCTCAGCGATCGAGCCGTGCGAGCGCTTGATTCAGCCCGACGTATAATCCCCTTGCCCCAACCATCACGCACACCCCAAAATGTCCACTTCCGAACGCA
>CAUYUJ010014915.1:416320-455189 GCA_963575745.1 Prorocentrum cordatum
TGATAAACGTGGCAGATGTGCACCTAAACTCCGTCAGCTGGGGGCCCAGGAAGGTAAGGGTTGCAGGAGTAAGGACGGCTGGAGCATCATGATCAGCAGCAGATGCGAGCAGAAGGATGCGGATCGATGTAGACCATTCGTTGCTTGGTGATGTCAGGGTCGCGTGGGCACCGATATGCCCAAGCGACCCTGGCACCACGGGGAGATGCTTCAAACGTGTAGATTTTGAAATTCAGTGCCCCTGATCATCCTTATACGCGTTTCTTCCCCCCCACCCCCCTTCCGAGCCCGTCCTTCCCAACCCCATCCTGCGCTATCTTCCGTGTACCTGTCTTCCTCCTCCCTCCTCCTGCTGGCATTCCTCTGGATCGTCCTCTTAGGCCCAGGGTCTCACCTAGGAGCCACTGCGCAGCTCGTTCACGACTTTGTTACGGTACATGCTCACGTCCGCCTTGGTAACAGTAGGCTCCTCGATAATCTTCTGCATGACGTTCTTCGGGGCCATGCGGGGAGGAGGGTGATGACATTGACGATGGGAGACGGTAGTTAGAACTGCACGAGGGATGAGGACGGTGGACCATGGGAGGACTAAGGGCTGCAGGAGTGGGAGGGAACAAGGGTGTATAGCCACGGGCCCAGAAGAGGGAGGAAGGCCTGACATATTCATCGTCCTCGAGCCCGCCTCTGCGTCGACCTCTTGATCGTCATCCTCCTTGTTCCTTCCTCCTCCCTCCCCACCTCCACCCTGGAACCGCTCGATCAGCTCTCCTCGTCCTCCTCCTTCCCCTGGTGTCCTTCATACAGGTCTCGCTCAGCTCCTTGGCAGCGTCGCCTACGATGTGGCCCCACGTCTTGTCGGCGCGCTGCACCAGCTGCGGCCAGCCATTCGTCACGTTAATGTTCCTGTAGACGATGGTGCTGATCTTCTCCGCAGCCCTCCTCTGCGAATTCTGCCCTCCTTCATCCCCGAGCCCGCAGATGCGCGGGCACGGTGGTGAAAGCAGGGTAGATCCCAACTGCCTTCTCCACCCTCGACGCCCACTCCCCCTGTCATCGAGGACAAGTGCATGGACCTCGAGAGCGGGGAAGTAAACTGTGGAGAACGACAATCTCGATGGGGAAGAGGAGGATGAGGATGAGGACGTGGAAGAGGAGAATGAGGCGGAGGGAAGGAGGCGGAGGAGGAGGAGGGAGAAGAGGAGAAGGAGCAAGGTGATCCTCTTCAGCTTGATGACGTAGAGCTCGTCGCCGACCTGGATCCTCACAATGCCTGCGCTGGCTGATCGTTCCTCCCTGTCCCTCCTGCCTCCTCCTCCCGTGGGCCTTGGGAGCCTCCTTGGCAGTCTTGAGGCGATCTCGGCATTCCCGAACAGTCTTGAGCCGACTTGGGCCCGACGTAGCAATATGGTGAATGAGGAACGGATGGTGATGTTTGCGATGATGGTGATGGTGATGTTGATTATATTGATGTTGATGCTGATGCTGGTGCTGATGATGTTGATGACAATGATGATAATGGTGATGGCGATGAGGATGATGATGAGGATGCTGATGATAAGAAGGAGGAGGAGGCGGAAGAGGAGTGGGAGGAGGAGGAGGAGGAGAATGAGGAGTGGGGGGAGGAGGAGGCGGAGGAGGAGGAGGAGAAGGCGGAGGAGAAGGCGGAGGAGAAGGGGGAGGAGGGGGGGAGGAGGATCTCGAATCAACGTTTCAAGCGGGCCTCCCATTCCTCGATCCTTCGAGCCATGGTACCTTCTGGCAGGGCGCCCTCGATCTCCTCCTGGACCTCGGCGCCCTCGATCTCCTCCTGGACCTGGGCGCCCTCGATCTCCTCCTCGACGAGCTGGGTCTCGGCCAGCTCGACCTCGGCGCCCTCGATGAGCTGGGTCTCGGCCAGCTCGACCTCATCGGCGCCCTCGGCGCCCTCACTGAGCTGGGTCTCGGCCAGCTCGACCTCATCGGCGCCCTCGAGCTCCTCGACCACCTCGACCTCATCGGCGCCCTCGAGCTCCTCGACCACCTCGAGCTCCTCGACTGGCTGCACCAGCTCTGCCTACATGGGGAAATCGATGTTATGTACATGTGTGCATATGCATGCCAGATCTGCACGCATGTATGCATGCATGGATGTATATGTCTGCGTGCACGTGCACACGCAGTCTGCACATGTACACATATGCATGCATGCATGCATGCATGCATGCATGCATGCATGTAGGTTTGTATGGCGCATGCATCCACTTACCTATACGTGACTATGCACGCCTGCGTGACTGGACTCGATGTCTGGATGTGTACATGCAAGCATACATATATTCGTGCATGTATGTCTGTATGCATGATTGTATATATACACGCATACACACATACAACCAGGCCTGTGTGTATGTCCGTGCGCGTGTGTGTTTGCATGTGTGTGTATGTATACATGCATGTGTATACACAGGCGTTTGCACATGCACGCGTGCATGCAGGTATGTCTGTCTGTCTGTCTGTCTGTATGCATGTATGTATGTATGTACCTATGTATGTATGTATATATGTATGCATGCATGCATGTATGTATGTATGCATGTGTGTATGAGGGTATGCATGCATGCATGCATGCATGTATACATGTATACATGTATGTACGAATGTATGTATGTATGTATGCATGTAGTTGTGTATACGTATTGGCATGTGCATGCCTGTATGTATGTGTGTATGTATGTCCGCCTGGTTGTATACATGTATGCATGTACGTATGCATGTGCATGTATGTGTACATTGTGTGCAGGTATACATGTATGTCTGTCTGTCTGTCTGTCTGTCTGTCTGTCTATCTGTCTGTCTGTCTGTCTGTATGTATGTATGTATGTATGTATGTATGTATGTATGTATGTATGCATGCATGCATGCATGCATGCATGTATGTATGTATGCATGCATGCATACATGCATGCATGCATGCATGCATGTATGTATGTATGTATGTATGCAGATAGGTAGCTAGGTAGGTAGGTAGGTAGGCATGTGTACATGCGTGTATGCGTGAATGTGTGCGTGTGCGTACGTATAGGAACTAGTACAATGTAATGGAGCTGCACACATGGATGAGGGATTGAGTGTAGCCGTGGAAGTGAGAGATCGAGGGGGAGAGAAGGACGAGGAGGGCGAGGAGGATGAGGAAGCCTTCGGGGCTGCTGCTGGGCGCTTCATACGCTTCATGGGCGTGCCGCCTGCTGGTGCTGCTGGTGCTGCTGCTGCTGCTGCTGCTGCTGGGCGCTTGATCATGGGCAGCGCCAGCACTGGCTCGTCTTTGATGGCCACCATCTCTCTCGGCTCCTGCTGCGTCTTCTTCTTCTTCTTGGTCTTCGTCTTGATCCGCGACTTCCTTCGAGATCCTCCTCGCCCTCCTCCTCGTGCCGTCCCGTTCCTCCGCATCCACCTCATCGGTTACGTGATTGTTGAGTTCCCTTCTCTGGTTCCGTCCTCATTCTCTGTCTCCTCCTCCTCCTCTTCCTCCTCCTCCTCCTCATCATCATCCTCATCCTCTTCCTCCTCCTCCTCCTCCTTCCTCATCATTCCTTACCTTGCAATCCCTTTCCTTGTACCGATCGCCGTCCTCCTTCTCATCCCTTGCCTCCTCGCCTGGAGGGCGCCCCCTATCGTTGTCTCCCTCATCGTCATCGTCATCAGCAGCATCAGCAGCATCATCATCATCATCGTCATCATCATCATGACCGTCATTAACATCATCACCATCATCCTCACCACCCTCATCAGCATCATCACCACCATCAGCAGCATCAACGTCATCATCATCAACATCATCATCATCTGCCTTGGCGTTGTCTCGTCGTTCACTTGCTGCTGCTGCTGCTGCTGCTCGTCCTCCTCCTCCTCCTGGTCCTTCCTCCCTCTCGAACTCTGGTTCACTCGTTCCCTCGATCCTTGGCGTCGGCCTGCACGCTAGTAGGCTCTTGATGAACGGGATTCGACGCCTAGGCGCCTGCGCTGGCGTCTCGACCTGCTCCTGCTGCGCAGCCTCGTCCTGATCTTCGTCTTGGTCGAAGTCGCCCTTCTGCTGCACCTCTCCCCAATCATCCTTTTCCTGATCGTCCTCCTCCTTGCCTCCTCATTACCATCCTCCGTCTCCTCATCGTATTTCCCCTCATCTCTCCTCCTCGATCCTCCTCCTGCCCCTCCTTCTCCTCCTCTTCCTCCTGCTCTTCCTCTTCCCTCACCTGCCCCTCATCCCCTCGTCTCTCCTGTGCCTTCCCTCGTACATGTTGGTTTGACTCATATTCCTTGTTACCTCCCTCCTCCTCTTCCTTCTCCTCCCTCTCTCGATCCTTCTCCTCCATCTTCCTCATTCGTCCTCCTTCGTCCTCTTCGTTATTATCCTCCCTGGCAAACCTGTGCCAACATCTGCCGGAAGCCGTCCTCAGTAATTTGCTCCTCATCTTCGCTGTCGTAGGGCGTGATCTGCCTGTCTGCGCTTGCCTGTTCAGGAAGGCAGGGGGGGACTCGAGGCGCAACCGAGGAATGATGGGTCATAATGACGAAAGAGAGGAGGGAGGCGGTGGTGGACGAAGAGGAGAAGGAGGAGGAGGAAGAGAAGGAGGAGGAGGAGGAGGACGAGGAAGCGGAGGAAAAGGAGTGCTGGAGAGGCGTGAGGAGGAGAAGGATGATGGGGGCGTGGTACGGTGGATGAGAGGGGCGCCTCCATCTCCGCTCTCGATGGCTGGGTGCTCGCTCCAATCATCTTCTGGTAGTGCGCGTGGATACGCCGAATCGCTCGTCCTTGCAAATACCTCGGGCTCGAACGCTGTTGATGACTGTGGTGGTGGAGGAGGAATGAGGCAGATGAGGGGGCGGTGAGGATGAGCAGGAGGACGATGATGACGATGATGGTGATGTTGATGATGTTGATGCTGATGCTGTTGATGATGATGATGACGACGACGAAGATGCTGATGGTGCTGCTGCTGATGACAATGATGATGATGCTGATGATGATGAGGAGGAGGAGGAGACGAAAGGAGAGGAGGAGCATGATGAAGAGGAGAAAGAGGTGGTGGACATGTGCATACTTCTACCCACTCCTCCGCGTCCTACCCTCCTCGAAGGCGCCACTCCAGTGCTCTTCGTCACCGTCATCTCTAAACCATCTCCTCTTACTAGTGTTCCTCCTCATCCACCTCGAGATCCTCCTCCTCGTCCTCCGCCCTCCGTCCTCATCCTCCTCCTCCTCCTCCTCCTCCTCCTCCCCCTCCCTCTCCCTCTCATCCTCCTTAATGTTGCCCCTCGGCACTGGTGCGCCTTCATGACCTTGTTCGTCGGGACGCGGCCGCGCTTGTCTTCGTTCTGCAGGTGCACGCGGAGGGGCGCCCAGTACAGCGATGACCATGCCGCCTCTAGGGGGAGGGTCGCCCCTCCGTTCCTCGTTCCTCGCTCCCCCCGTTCCTCCTCCATCCTTCACCCCACTTTTCCTACACAATACAATCCCCCTTCTCCACCTCTCCTCCTCGTGCTCCCGCCCTTATCATCATCCTCGTCTGTTCATTCGGGCCTCCGCGCACTTCTGGGAGATGCGCAGCGTGTCCGTGATCTTATCCAGCGCCTCTGCCATGGGGATCCACACCTGGGACTCCCTCCCAGTGGCCCCATCACCCCCGTCCTCTCTCACCGTCCTTCCTCGATCCACCTTCCTCGCTCCTCCTCGTCGCATCTCCCCCCCTCCTTAACCGCAATTCTCCTGCAGGGCTGGTCAGTGTTGTCGTATTCCTCGGCGGCTGGATCGCGCGGTATCCTCACTTCCCTGGTTGTTGTCATGTTCTTCCTCATCCTCGACCCGTCTCCTCAATCCCCTTCCTCGTGGATCCTCACCATCCTCGTATCAATTATGGTTGATCCCACTCTCATAGTTTCCCTCAGTGCACCTGCATCGCCGCTCTGTTCGGGCGCGACGCGTACTCCTGCTGATAATCCTCGAAATTGGGGATCTTCGCACCTTGATGGGGCGATGGTGACGACGCGGAGGATGGCGCGCCAGGGGAATTAGCAGGAGTGAGCTAGCAATGCAATGAGGAGGAAGCGGAGGAGGGCCATGCGAAGTTGAGGCAGAGGAGAAGGAGGCGGAGGAGGAGAAGGAGGGGAAGGGAAAACCATGTGCAGGAGCAGGAGCCGAGGACGCATTGAACGCACGCCGATCGACCGAGAGGCAGATCTGCCGTCGACGAGGGGATTGAGAGGTGGAGGAAGAAGGGCACCCGCGATGACTGGCTGGCCCTCCGTGTAGACCAGCGCCTGATGGCTGGGTGCGTCCCTCCTCCACCCTGCCACTCCTCCTCCTGCCCCCCCTGCTCCTGTGGCATGCTCCTAGCCCGCGTGATCACCATCGTCTCTCATTATCGCCAGTCTTCCCGATCTTCCTCATCTCCTTCCTAGTCGTCCTCCTTCTCCTCTCCCGTGCCCCCGTTCACTCCCTCACCCCCTGCACCACTCCCCCTCCCTCCTCCTCCTCCTCCTACTACTACTACTCCTACTCCTCCTCCTCCTCCTCCTCCTCCTCGAGCCTCCTCCTCCTACTCCTCCTCGTCCTCCTCCTCATCACCACCACCGTCATCATCATCAGCAACAGCATCGTCATCATCATCATCATCATCACCATCATCATCATCATCACCATCATCATCATCATCATCATTATCAGCATCAGCATCACCATCATCACCACCACCATTTATCATCATCATCATCAGCATCATCATCATCATCATCGTCGCCAGCATCGTCAACATCATCATCATCACCATCATCATTACCGTCATGATCCTCATCAGCACCACCATCACCATGACATTCATCATTGCCGTCATCAGCATCGACATCATCACCATCACCGTCATCAACATCATCATCATCATCATAAACATCAGCATCACCATTATCATCAGCATCGCCACCAGCATCAGCATCAACACCATCAGCATCAGCATCACCATCATCATCATCGCTCCTACCTCATCCATTCTTCTCATCCGTTCCCCATCTGCCACCCTCTTCTCTTTCTCTCTCTCTCTCTCTCTTTTCTGTCGCTCTCGCTCTCTCTCTATCTCGTTATCTCTCGCTGTCTGTGTCCCTCTCGTTCTCTCTCTCTCTCTCTCTCTCCCTCTTTCGTCTCCTTCTCTCTCCCTTTCTTTATTTTTCTCTCTCTCTCTCTCTCTCTATCTCTCTCTCTATAATATCTTCCTCTCCCTCTCTCGCTCTCTCTGTCTCTCCCCCTCTTTCTCTCTCCCTCCGCCCCTCCCTCGCTCTCTTCCTATATCTCTCTCTATACTTATTATCCCGCTTCTCTCTCTCTCTCTCTCTCTGGCACTTTCCGTTATCTCTCTCCCTCTCTCTCCCTCTCCTTTTTCGAGATGCATATATATATATATATACCTGTACATATCCCACCCTCTCTTTATTCATGAGATCTCTCTCTGTCTCCCCTCTCTCTCTCTCTCTCTCTCTCTCTCCCTCCCCACTCCTCCGCCCATGGAACCTCGGCGATGTTCTCGGGCTCCTTCGTGCTGCACGCCCTTCTTCGGCACGACCCCAGCTTTGACGCGTCCACAGCACCCTCGGAGGGAGGGGGGGGAACCAGCACCCTCGTCGAGTCGATGAAGAAGGAGGAGAAACACAAGAGGACGAGGAGGAGGAGGAGGAGGGACAGAAGGACGAGCAGGATTGAGAATGGATGATCTTGACACGATTTGCGATGGCGATGTGGAGGATTGTGAACGAGGAGAAATTTGGAGGAGTAGGCGAAGGATAGGAAAGGAAGATGAGTGGGAGGAGGAGGAAGAGGAGGAGGATAAGGAGGAGGACAGGCCTCGGGATCGAAGACTGGTATCCCTGCGCGGTCGCACGCCTCGTCGAAATTGAGCCCGAACTGGAAATGTTCTTCGATGAATGCCTCGATCCCACTCCTCTCCTCCTCGATCCTCCTCGGTCTCTCGCTGGTCCTCGAACCGGAGGAGAAGGGCGATTAAGTGAAGGGGGTAGGAGGCAACAGGAGAATGAAGAGGAGGAGGGAAAAGGATGAGAGGTAATATCATGAGTGCGACGGGAGAGCAGGACAAGGAATGAGAGGGGAGGAAGACAACCACAATTCAGATTGAAGAGGAGGATCGAGGAGGGTGACGAGGGCGAGGAACAGGAGGAGGAGGGGGAGGAGGGTGAGGAGGAGGAGGAGGAGGAGGAGGAGGAAGAGGAGGAGGAGGAGGAAGAGGGTGAGGAGGGGGAGGAGGAGCGTTCGGCCTCGGAGTCGGCCGCGGCCGCCATGTGCGCGCGCGCGCGGGCGCTCGCCCTGCCCGCGGCGCGGGCCAGAGCCAGCGTTCCGCGCGCGCAGCGCGCCGCGCCCCGCGCGCTCCTCATCCCCCCCTCCTCCCGTTCACCTTTCCCTCCTCACTTTCCTCTTCCCGCCCACCCCTCCCCTCCCCCTTGGGGTCATTTCGCCCCAGACAATCCACGGCAAATACGCACGCTGGCCATGGATGAGCCGCAGGCGTGTGAACCTCCTATTATTCCACTTGCACCTCTGATTTCAACATGATATCATATATATATATATATATATATATACATAATATGGCACATTGTTTTGCACGCGCGACGTCATATGAACAAAAACAGAAAAGATGGCACGTGCCACCCCGAAAACTGGATGGTGAAATCCAATTCCGCCTCGCACGCGCGGCGTCATATATTCGAACAAACAGCAGGTTGCACAGTTCATTATCAAACAACATGTAGCCTAACGCGACAGTGCGAAACACAACGCTTTTCGCATCGCGCGCAGGGTACCCGGCACACCCCAGGCAGCATGGAGTTTTATATTGTGACGCAGCGTATTTTCTTTATCTCGTGCGCGCCCTGGCGCGCGCGCGCTATAACAGCCATTAATAAAGAATGCACATCTTAATTTCGACAAATGAATGGTGAAAACCAATTGTTTCACTCGTATTCTGAGGGCCTCCGCATGGAATTTTACATGTTGAAACCTCATGTTTTCCTTACTGCGCGCGCGCGCCCTCTGGCGCGCGGGCAATATATGCAAGAAACTTGATGGAGGCATTGGAAATACGAATGAAACAATTTGTTTTCACCATTCATGTTTCGGGGTGGCACGTGCCACCCTTGATTTTTCCATATGACGGTATTCAGTCTTTTTTTTTCCTTCTTGCGTTGCGCATGTCAGAGCGCGCGCGCGACAAGGAAAGCGTTGTGTTTGAGGATCGAGCATTCCATGTTGAGGTCACCAGAATACAGGGCGCGCGCGAGTGCGCGCGCGTGCGTGATAAAAGGAAACGTGCTACTCGACTATGTTTATTTCCATGTCAAGGCCTTCATAAAACAAGTGAAGCAGTTTCGCCATTCAGTTCTCGAGTTTAACATGGAAGATTTATGCGCGTTGGAAACTATGTTTTGTTGTGTCTCCTTTATCGGTGTATCTAGCACGTGCATTGTATTTGCTACGGCCTGTTGTGACTGGTCACGTCGGGGTGTCTACTTGTAAGAAAAACCAAGACATCTAGCAAAAAAACAAGACATCTGACAAAAAGCCAAGACATCTGACAAACAACCAAGACATCGCACAGTCTGGAACAAAAACCAAGACAATCCACAAAAACCAAGACATTTCGCAGCTATGAAAAAACAAAAAAAAAAAAAAAAAACCTTCGGATGTCTGGGTCTGCCTCGGAGAGGGGGGTCTCGCCCCTGGCATGGAAGGTGGCAGCGTGCTCGTCGGAGACGTCGCACAGCAAGGGGCCTTCGAGGGGGGCGCGCTCGCGGTGGCCCGAACACCCCCTCGCCAGGGCGAGGGCCCAGGGGTACAAGCCCTTGCTCACGAGCCACGTCGTGAGCTTCCGGTACCTTTTGCTCGGCTGGCCCGGCGGCGCAAGACCCCACTCGCACATCGCGATCGCGATGATCTTCGCGCCAGTCCGCTCGATGAGCAGCTTGATCCGCCGGCGGCCCCAGATCTTCGGGCACCGCCCATTGCGGCAGCTGGACTCGAGGAGCCACTCCCGGTCGTTCACGTCGAGGCGCTCTGCGACGTCGGCCGCGAAGTCGGTGCAAATGTTCGCGGCCAACTCCTCTGGGTCGGCGCCGCCCCCATCGGGCTTCTCGAATGTCTGGGCACCTCCGTTCGTCAGCCGCCAGGCCGCGTGGGTGGCGCGCGGCGGCCCGAGCTGCCGAATGTTGGCTTCCTCGGGGCCCGGCGCCGCGCCCGCGTCCAACAGGATGCGCCCCCGCGCCTCTGGCCGCAGCACGTCGCGGTCCTCGCGCGGGCCCGTCTGGGAGAGTGGCTGCTCTTAGAGCTCCACCGACTCTGACGCGGGGAAGCCAGCATCGGCCATCGCCGCGGACCAGCGCCCGGTGCCGGCGAAGATCTCCCTCGCCTTGACACCCCAGGCGAAGGCGGGCTGGCGCAGCAGTGGCTCCAGCTGCTGGAAGTCGATGTCCTCTTCCTCAGCTCTCGCCTGAGCTTCCCCGCGGGCGATCTCTCTGATCTCGCAGGCAGCTGCCTGCTGGCAATGCGCACAGGGCGGAGGGCGACTGGGGATGGCGGGGCCTGCCGCGTCCTCGGTCTCCAGGTACATCTCCCAGCCCGTCGCGAGCCGCTCCCGCAGCTCCTTCCCGGCCAAGGCCCAAGTCTTGATGATCACCTCCCCGATGGCCTGCCGTCCGTCAATCCCGGGCGGGGGTCGGAGCGTGCGCATGTGCCCTCTGTGTATCATCACGTGGAGCTCGCGCTGCCCTACTTCACGGAGCGTTGCGTCTTGAAGCTCCGGCAGGGTGAACAGCGTGATGCATCGGAAGTCCTTGTCGTGGCGTGGCATCAGCGCGTCGTGGCAACACATCCTCAGCCCCGCCTCGCGCGGGGAGACGAAGGGCGGCGGGTCGCCCAACGCCGCGGCCGCGGTCGTCGCCTGGCCCCATAAGGACCGGCGAAGGACCAAGGCCAACTCGCGCACCTCGGTGATGGACGGGGCTCGAGCCGTGCTCGCTCAGGAGCGCGCCCGCCAAGTGCAGGGCCAGGCACTGCCTCTCCTCCTGAGTGTCGGCTGGGAGCCCCGACCGCGCAGCGAGTTCTGGCTCTAGGGGCAGCTTGTCCTGGTAGTTCCAAAACTGCCATGTCTGGCCGACCAGTTTCACAGTCCCCGCACCACTTTCGCTGGCCTCGTCCCAGACCGCGGGGCTGATCATCACGTCTGGCTCTCCGCCCAGGTTGCCCGCCTTGGTGCCTATCCTATCCGGCACGGCGCCCGCCTCCTCCGCGAGAGTAGGTCCTCCATCGCGGGTGGCCTCCAGCAGCGCCTGCTCCACCTCGAGCGTGGCTCCTTCTGCCCTTGCTTGGGTCAGCGGGGCCAAGACATAAGACTTGAGGTAGTCGCTGGTCTCCTGGAGCTTGTCGAGGACGCCGCCGCCCTGCACCTCGTCGATCAGGGTCTGCAGTTTGAGGGCCTCGGGGTGGTCGCAATGGCTGGTGATGTACACCCAGGGGGAGTCTGCGTGAGCGTCGAGGAGCCAAGAGTGGTCTGGCCCCTGCACCGCCTCCCCCAGGTCGTTCTCCATCGCGGTGCACTGGATCTCGTCGCACGCCGCTGGGGCGCTCCAGTCCACCTCTGGCCCCGCACAGCTCTCGCGCCCTGGAGGAGTTCCCGAAGCGCCCTTGAGCTGCGCCGGCGT
Source organism: Prorocentrum cordatum (assembly GCA_963575745.1). Lineage (NCBI taxonomy): Eukaryota > Dinophyceae > Prorocentrales > Prorocentraceae > Prorocentrum > Prorocentrum cordatum. Next base: position 428,051 of record CAUYUJ010014915.1, read on the forward strand.
GGCTCCTGCCTGCGCCTGGGCGGCCCCGGCCCGCGTGGATTCGTCCTCGCTCTTGGCCTGTGCGCGCACCTGCTGCGCGCGCCCGTCCACGTCCTTCGGCCCCACGCGGGCCCCCGACTTCAGGTCGCCGCGCTTGACCAACTGCGCCTGCACGGTCCAATGCAAGCCCCCCATGCCCTTGATGGCCTCATGCGCGCGCGCACGTCCGGCTGGTCTTGGGGCAACCCATCCACTTGCAAGCGTCCCAACACAGGATCTTGCCTGCTCGGTTGCGGGAAGCGTGCTGCGCCGACTGCGTGATCTCACCTGCGGCGAGCCTCCTCCCCGCCGGGTAGGGCTTCTTGGCAGATGCCCCGCCATTTGGTGCCTTGGGCTTCTTAGGTCGCTTCCCGGCGCCGGCCTTCTCGCCCTCCTCAGTCGGTGGGAAGCGAGCGCCCTGGGCGTGCCTGGGGCCCTGCCCATCGCCTCCATCAACTCCCCCAGCGCGAATCGGCCCCTTTGGACCTAGCCCGTGCAGGCTGCGGTTGAAGAGCTTGCGCAGCTTGCGCTCGTTCCGGGGGACGCAGACGATCTGTTAGTAGCCGCCTGGATCGTCGAGGTCGAAGACGTTCGGGAACTTGAAAGCTGCCTGGCCGCCTGGGCCCGCGGGGGCCAGCGCACGCAGCTTCAGGTCCTCCTTCCTGGGATGCTGCGTTCCGAGCAGGAGACACATCGCTCGGCGTTTCTCCCGCAGCTGCTCGCACCAGGCCGCGCTGAGCTCTTCCCACAACCCGTAGACGCACTTCGAAGGGTATTCGTTCTCGTCGTGCTCGCGTGACTTCCTCAAGCTCTCGAGGGCGGCGCACCTCTCCGGTCCGCGCTGGCGCCCGTAGATGAGGCACCAGAACTTGATGGCGTTCTGGGCCTGTCGGTGCCACTGGCTGAACACGACGGGGTGCCTCGGCCGTGGTTCCAGTTTAACTTCGGATGGCATCGCATAGTCGCCGAAGTCCTCGCCACGGCACACGGGGAAGTCTGCCACGGACAGGCTCCAGTTGGGAAGCTCGAGGTGGCCCTTGCCTCCCCAGGAGAGGGTGGCCGAACCATAGGCGATCCTGTTCGTCACCGTCGTCGGGCATCCCACGGCCAGCATCGGGCACTTGCTGCCCTCGCATGCTCGGCGGAGGCCGTGGAAGAGGTCGCGCCCCAGGAGCCCTTTGCAGATCTCGACCTCCGCGGCGTCGCACCCCAACGCCAGGAATACGTCCAACTCCTCAGCCTTCTTGATAGCCGCCAGCGTGCCCAGCTGCGCGACCTTGCCGTCGCCCCTCTGGATGAGTCCTTGTTGGATCGCGTGCGGGAGCTGCTTGCGGTCCTGGTGCTGCTGCGCCTGGCTCGCCTGCATCGCCTGGGCATAGGCCTGCACGGCGGCGGCATCGCCAGTGGCCCCCACCGCTCCCTGTCGGTCGGGCTGTCCAGGGACCTGGGCTAGGCCCGTGTCTGCATAGCTGCCACGGTTGACGAACAGGCTGGCAACGCCTGTGACGCTCGGGAGTCCGCCAGGGATAGAGCTCGTCACCCCGAAGCGCAGGCCCGTGGGTGAGACCAAGCCAGGCGGGCGATCCGCCGGCGGCGTCTGCACGCTCGGGGGGGCTGCATCGGCCGACGGAGCGTAGTCGGCAGCAGCCGTGTCGATAGACCTCGTGGCCAGTGAGTGCGTTTCGAGCTGCAGTAGCCCTGCTGCGGCTGGCCGCGGAGGAGTCGCCCCAGCTTGCCCGGCCCCGGTGCTGCGCAGCTGGGCCAGCTGGCTCCTCCAGCGGCCCGCGTGCATGGAGCACGCGCGCCCGTCGTCCTCGGCCTCGGCGTAGTTGGCCAATTGCTCCGCGTAGTGGGCGAGCCGCTCAACAACGGCGCTGATCTCTTCGTCCAAGCCGGAGGCGACGCCTTGCAGGGCATCTGCCTCGTCGGACCCGTTGCCTCGTAGACGCTGAGCACGGCCTCTCCCTGATCCAGGTCGCCCACTCCAGACTCGGGGCCTTGCCCGTCGTCCCGCTCGCGGGACGGGCGCCGGTCCGAGCGCCGGGGTGTCCTGGATGGAGACCTCCCGCTGCTGCTGCCCCGGCCCCCCCTGGACGGGGCCCGCGGCGACCCGCTGCGGTCCAGCCGCTTCCAGTGGTCGTCCAGGCCCTTCATCGTGGCGTCGAGCTCGTTCTTCTCTCCGTTCGGCATGTCCCCCGTGGCAGAGGCAGACCCCGCCGGATGCCAGTTGATGATGGTGCTACCCCGCGTGCGGATGAGCTGCCACTGCCAGGCCTTGAGCGAGCGATGCTCGCCCCCAATAGGTTTGCCTTGCCAGGGTTGCAGCTTCTCCCACGCGACCCGGGGCAGCGCAGATCCCGCCGCGGCAATCCCCATCCCACGGGCGCCCGCAGGTGGGCGGTGCACGAGCTCCTCCAGGAAGCCCCGCGGCAACCGGCCTGCCGGGCTGAGGGCGGGGCGGGCCTGCACCTCGTCTAACTTCAGCGTGAAGTCGAGGCTGGCCCCCTCGGGGCCGCGAGCGGCGCCGGCCCAGAGGGACTCCCGCTCCTTGTCGTTACCCTCCCGGCGCTGGCAAAGGAAGATGATCCACTGCGCTCCGCTCGGCCAGTTCACCCGAGCCCTGATCAGGAGGCGCTTCAGACCCCCTGAGTCCAACTCGTCCAAGTCGATATCCTCGGGACTCGGAGCTGGCACGGGCACAGTCGGCGACTCGAAGCGCACCGACTGGAGGCCCCCTGCCGGGGCAGGTGAGCCTCGCCTGGGGGGCGCGGTGCATCCGCCGCTCGCCTGGGCGGCGGGGGCGCTGGCTCTCGTAGGACGAGAAGAATCTATTGACACAGTGTGCTATTGATGCGTTCCGGAGATTCCGGGATTTCTAACAGCCTTCGCGCGGGGTGCACTTTGCGTCGAGCATTGTCTACTCTGGCTGGCGTCGCTGGTCGGTCATCCATTCGGAATCGAGCGGTCGCCCGTAAGGGGCTACTTGGCAGTTGCTGACCCCCCTTCTCGTTGCCGAGCGCGGGGGGGGACGGCGGCGCACCGCCCCGTCGCCCGCCGCCGCGCGCCGCGCGTCTCGACGGATCCCCAAAAACCTGGCAGGGCAAATCACGCGCGACTCTGGAAAATTCCCCGGGGGTAAAATTGAACAAATCCGGGAATATGTTTGAACATGTCTGGCCTACTTTTCGAAAAATGTCAGACCCGTTTTTGGAAATTTCCGGGGTCGATTTTGAAAATGCCGGAATCCATTTTGAAGAATGCCGGATTTCAGAATTATTCAGATCTCCTGCGCGGCGGGCGCATTCCACCCCTCAAACCTGTTTCGTAAAAGTTTCCGGGCTCCTTTTTGAAAAATTCCGGAAACGCTTGCGCGAAAAAAAGCGGAAAGATTTGCTGACGCATGCTATAATCAGGAACTAATGTCCGGGCGGTCCGACGGGCGCGGCCGGCTGATTCACGCGCCGCGCCGCGCGCGATTGGGCGCAGCGCGCGCCGCGCGTTGCGCCCGCGAACATCACTCGAAGGGGCTACCTCGAACACAGCGCCACGGCAGCTGCGACTCGCGGACCCCCCAGGAGCAACACAGCATGCAACTTGGAATCTTCGAGGGCGCTCCGATGCGCGAAAAGTGCACCGCGAACATCGCGCGAAGAACCTGCGCGACGGAACGCGCTCGACCAGTGGTCCCTGAAGCCCGCGCGGGAGAACAGGAAAACCTGGAAATGTGGAAAACTATCCATATCAATACTTCATGCTCCTCTGATCTCGGGCCCCACTCGCCGTCGAATGCCGGCGAACACCCCGGTGGGGGGGGGCGGCTGTCGCAACGGAGCAGAGGGCAGCACGGCCGGCTTCTACACCAAGATGGACGAGGCAAAGAGGTACTCCGGCCGAAGACCCGACTGCTCGGTGGAAACAGGTGACGATCGAAGACTTGTCGCCGAGCCGGGTAGCCTTGTAGACCTGCTCGTGGCGTTCACAGAGGCAGAACGTGGCGTTCTTGCCGTCGACGGGGGGGGGGGGGGGGTAGGTCCGAGGCTCGTCCGTCCTCGCAGAGCAGAATCATGGGGGTCGCGTCGGCAGCGTCGCGGCACCCACCTGGGGCCACGGGCCTCATCGCGCCCTTGATGAGGACGCCCACCTTGACGGCCTCGCAGGGGCGCTCCTCGATCTCGACATCAGACTCGGATTCCTGATCCAGGAATTCTGCCACTCCTCCAGCTACGCCTGGCTCCGCTGCGCCTGCCGATTCACGGCGGCGGCGTCGCCGGCGGCTGCAGCGCCCGCAGCAGCAGGCCAAATAAAAGAAGTACATCACGCAGGCGACGAACATGCGGACTCCACTGGCGAGGGTCCGCCCTGCGAGGACGCAGAAGCGGCAGGGGGTCAGTCGAGCGCGCGCGCCGATGTCGACGATGGCCGCCGAGTCGAGGGCCGCGCACTCCACGCAGTGGAGCGCCTTCTCGCCCTGGGGCTGGCAGTCCCCGCGGCATAAGTGCACCCACTTCCCCTGCTCGAGCTTCTGCCTGGAGGCCCTGCTGCTCGCTCCCTTGATCTTGTTGTACTGGACCCAGAGCCCCTTCTTGCCGACCCGTTCCGGTTCGTCGAAGATGAGTCCAATCCGCGCCACGTGCCCGTCTAGTTTCACGAGGAGGTCGCTCGGCTTCCTGCCGGTCCCACGTGCACGTACGGTCCTCTGGCAGAAGGAGGTCGTCGTGTTGGGGCCCGTGGCGGGCACGGCCCAGACGACCGCGATGGGCTGTGGCGGCGCCGGCAGCAGAAGGCGATCGACCTCTGCTTCGCCAGGCGGCTTGCGCGCGCAGCAGCAGCAGCACGCACGGCAGAAGCCGGCGGCTGCTCCGATGACCCAGCACACCCAGGCGCACGGCGCGAAGATGGTCCGCAGGCTGTGCGCCGCCAGGGCGAGCATGCCGGTGCAGCACAGGGTGACGAGGGTCCAGCCGACGATGGGCCAGGCCGCGCCGAACAGGCGCACGCCACAGCTGTCAGCCAGGTGCAGGACCAAGCCGCCGTCGGAACGCAGCCAGCCGGTATCCTGTTGGGTCGAGAAGGCGCCTTTGAGGTTCTCAAACGAGTGTGCCCAGCCCCCCATCCCTTCGGCCTTCCAGGACCAGGTGTGGTTCCCCAGGTTCTCCCAGCTGAGATAGCCCAGGCCCAGGCCCCAGCCCCCAATCCAGGAGGTGTCTGAAGTGCCGTTGGGGGAGGGAGGCTGGGTGGCGTCCTTCCTGGGCGGGGCGGCCGGCGGCACAGGGGGGACGCCAGGCGGATCAACCCCCGCCGGCGGCAACCCATGCTCGCCTATCATCGGGTTCCCGCGATACCCCTTCCGCAACTGGGGGTCCTGGTCCTCGTCGTCGTAGTACGACGGGCCGTAGTCCCCAGTGTCTGTGGGGTGGGCCAACCCGCGGCCGTGGCCAGCAGCGCGGCGGCCCGCAGCAGCGCGCGGCTGGGGGTCCCCGGCGCCGCACGCCGCTGACCCCCTCCACGCACGCGCCTGGCCACGGCCGGCAGCGGCAGCCCACCCGCCCCCTAGCCGAGGGGCGCCCCGCGCAGCGACATGGCGCAGCCGCGCTCGGGCGTTCCCGGGTCACCCCGGGATCTTCCGGGCTCCCGGAATGGGCCTCCGGGACGCCCTGGCCTCTGGGCAACCTGAGGCCGGCCCCCAGCTTGACCCAGAAAGCTTGAGCGGGGACGAGCAAGAGGGGGGAAAGCAAAGAGGAAGGGAAAAGGACAGGGGAAACAGCCCCCGCATTCCTGGGGTCAGGGAGAGTCTAGCATTTGACCAAACAACTAACGTAGCGCAGCAGAGCATAACACAGCATATCATAGCATAGCATAGCACAGCGCAGCATAGCATATCATATAATAGCATAGCATAGCATAGCGCAGCATAGCACAGCATTGCATAGCGCAGCATAGCATATCATAGCATAGCACAGCGCAGCATAGCACAGCATAGCATAGCCTAGCGTAACACAGCGCAGCCGAGCGTACCCTAGCATATCATAGCATAACATAGCGCAGCATAACGCAGCATAGCATAGCAAACCATAGCATAGCATATCATAGCATAGTATAGCATGGCATAACATATCATAGCATAGTATAGCATAGCAGCAAAGCAAAGGCAAAGCAACAGCAGCAACAGCAAAGCAAAACACAAGCAACGCAAAGCCGGACCTGCAGTGCAAAGCAGGTGTAGATGTAAATGTAGCTGTCGGTGTAGATGTAGATGTTGCTTCCCTAAATGCTCCAACTCCTAGGTAGGGTCGCACTGGGAGGATTTTTGTTTTTGTTTGGGGGGGAGTGCACACTCGGCCGAACCAGTTAAATGGAGACACACCTTAGCCCCGCCGCGCTTCCTTCTCGGTTATCCAAGCTCTTAAAGCTCTTAGCGCAGCCAGGCGCTCCTGTGGGGCGGCTCCAGCAGACGGCTACTGCGGCTGCGCAGCGGCGGCATACGCACGAACTGTTGGGGCAGAAAGGGGGGCCTCAGGCTACGCACAAACTCACATGCAAATCTCTGGCAGGGTTGAACGCTTGCTCCACCTCCCTCCTCCTCCTCCTCCTCCTCTCCTCCTCCTCCTCCTCCTCCTCCTCCTCCTCCTCCTCCTCTCTCCCTCCTCCTCCTCCTCCTCCTCCTCCTCCCCCTCCCCTCCCCCTCCCCCTCCCCCCCTCCCCCCTCCTCCTCGCCTCCTCCTCCTCATCATCTTCCACGGCCTCCGTCTCCGCCCACTTCGTCGCCGACGTCGTGTCGTGGTCCTCTTCAGGGTCGGCGGCACCGGCCGTCAGGCCTTCGCAGTCTCTGGCAGGGTTGAACGCTTGGCCGCAACGTGCCAGGTCGCCTCAAGAAAGAAGAGGCCATCTCGTCGAGAGAGAAAAGGGGCCTGAGGCGGGTCGGGAAAGCGAAAGCGGCTCATCTCTGATCCCGCCACGTGGTGGCGTGGGGGGGTGCTCTCGCCCCACAGTCCCGCAATGAATCGAGAGAAGCCTGCACGCTGGAGGAGCCTCCCGCCCACGCCCCGCAAGGAAGCAGAGAACGGTCAGGCATGGCTTCCTCGCCAAAAGCTCGACCCGCTGCCATAGGGGACCGAGGGGCAACGCTAGGGGGGACAGGCTCAAGGGCGGACGCATCGACCCCCAGTCGCCCTCTGGTCGCCGACGGGGACCCGATAGCCGACAGCCCACCCCGCCCAGGAACGTGCGGATTTGCCACCGGTGGCCTACATCGCCGACCTGTTGGCGATGCATCGCCGATCCCAAGTCGATGTTGCCCCCCAGAGCCAATCTCCCCCCTGACCTGACGTTGCCCCGAGGAACGCTGAGTAAGAAACGAAAGGGCTTTTCTGATCGCGGCGGGCCTCGGCGACGAAGAGGCTCCCAGGCCCGACAATCTGCGGAGCGGCCCGAACATGAGAGCCCCTCGTGAGACCGAAGAGGTCCCTGGTTTCGGCGTCTTGACTGTAGTAAAGGAGGCTAGCCCGCCTCACAGGCCGCGAGAGGAGATTGGGAGGGCACGATTTGTCCGCTGTCGTCCTCGCTTGCATCTGCATGACCATGTCAAGCATCGCTGCACACTTAGCGGTCGGTGGCCGCAGCCGCCAAGGGGCGTAACGCGTCTCATTGGAACAAGCCCCGGAGACCGAAGCACGGGGGTACTCACTGAGAATCGCGTGAGCGAACCAGCTCACGCGGCCGGCTTGTCCATCGCCTCCTGGCGCTGGAGAGGCGCCCGCGCATCGAGGAAGGCGCCAGGGCGGCGGAGCCGAAGCACGGTGCAGGCAGCAGATCTCGTGCGTACACCCCCATTGCCTTTCCATGCCCCCCCTCCTTTCGTGAGCCGACCCGACCTGCCGGTGGAACTGCTGGAACAGAACGATGATGCCCGACCAGTACTCCGTCCAGGCCGCGTGGGCCTCCAGGAGGTGCGAGCACGGGCCCTCCAGGGCGGCCACGTCCCAGAGGGCGAAGAGGACCTCGAGCCCCATGATGCCCGCAGCGAAGTGGTCGATGCGCGACAGGTACTGGTGCTGGAAGCCGGAGTTGGGATGGCCCGCCACGTGCCTGAAGCCGAGCGCCAGCGCCATCCACGCGGACGGCGCCCAGTAGCGAGGGTCGCCCGCCAGGTTGGAGCTGCGCCACCGCTGGGGCCACGTGGACGAGCGCACCGCGAGCCCGAAATCGATGAGGCCGAAGCTGGGCGCGGCGGCGCCCTCCGGGAAGTCCACGAGCACGTTGTGCGCGGACACATCGCGGTGGAACGCGATGGACTCCTGAGCATCGTTTAACCGATCCATCTCCCCACCGGCGTGGCCTGGGCCCCACTGGCCGATCTATAGCCCCCTAGGCCCTAGAGGGGCATAGAGGCTGCTCCGTTCGGCTTTTGAGGGGCACACCCCAAGACGGGGTGGTCGGATAGTGGGGACCGGGATGGAGACGGGGAGAAGGATCGGTGAAACGATGCTGAACTCCAGGGCGCTGAACACCGGCGCGAGCTGCGTGAGCATCTCCCGCGCGACGGCACACGCACCCCCGAGCGACCACCGCCCCTGTTGGCCGCCGGGCAGCCGGCCACCCACGAGCTCGCCCACGTTGCGCGTCTTGTGCTCCTCGTCGCTGACGCCGTACAGCCAGAGGTCGAGGGCGCGCCCGCGCAGGTGCGACATCGCCAGGTGCACGCTGCCGCCGCCGCTCCCGCCGTCCTGGGGCAGACCACAGAGGCAACGATACCACCACTCCCCGGGCCTCTCCCGGGGCGCGTTCTGGTCAGGGTGTCGAGGCGGATCCAGCCCTGGCGACGAAGGCCTCCCAGGAGACCCCAAGAGGCGAAAACGATGGAAGGGCATTATGGCATGGGCATACCCTCTTCCCTCCTCTGAGGTCCTTCGCGTGCACGGAGTGCGCCACGTACTGTGGCACATGGCGGCGCAGGTGGGCGCAGGCGGCCTCCAGGACCTGCAACAGCTCGGCCTCGAAGGTGGCCGCCGCGAAGGAGGCGGCGTCCTCGGTGCTCGTGACCTTGACCGCGCACTCCTCGCGGCCGCCCTCGCGGCGCGCGCGCCACACGGTGCCGAAGGCCCCTCTGCCGATGAGGTCGAGGACCTGGAACCTGGAGCCGCCCACGCGCAGCTCGCTGGGGCCCAGGGCAGGCCCCTCCTCTGCCGGCGCCTGCGCGGCAGCGGCCGAGGTGGCCCGGACTGCCGCCGCGGGCGCCGCCGACGGGGTGCGGCCAGCGCCGCACTGGGGCGAGCTGGGGCAGGCCCCGCCAGGCGACGCCGGTGCCGCGCGCCGGCCGAGCCTGCCTTCCTGGGCGGCGGCGGAAGGTGCGCGGTCCTGCGGGCTCGTGATGACTGGCGGGGCGCGGCGGGGGGCCGGGTCGAAGCTGGAGCACCTGCGAGACGCCGAGCGGCTCAGCGCCGCGTTCCCCTGAGGCGCCTCTTGGAGGCCGAAGCGCTGGAGGACGTCCTTCCGGTCCTGACGGTACAGCAGGAAGCTGGAGTCGACCGAGGCCGAGAACACCACGCAGAGACCCTCTCGGCACTCCAGCAGCCCCCTGTTCAGGTGCTCCACTGCGCTCGAGACCGAGCTCACGATGCTCGCCTCGATCCTTGGCACGTGCTGCACGAGGCCATGGAGTTCATCCGTGGGACTCAGGCGCCGCGTCTGGTCCATGGACCAGGCCACCCCGCCACCCACCTGAAGGACGAAAAGGAAGGGGGTAACCCCATGTCAGCGACGAAAAGGAAGGGGTCCTACGCGAGGTGGCATAGCGACCTTACACGGTGACTTATGCGGGCCGCCATCGTGGCACGTCAAATTGGAAACGAGGGCGTTTACGCGCGACCTTGCGCGGTCAACTTACGCGCGAAAGTCGGCGCAATTGAATCCATCTTTCTGCGTCGCTCATGTGAACCGACCCCTGCAGGTCAGATTTCTGACGCGCTGGCTGGAGTTGAGAACTCGAGGGCTATTTGCATCCCAAGTGAACCCCAGCGGGAGTGTCGGAGAACGACTCGAGTCCCAAAACCGCTTGGTGGCCCCGAATCCCCACTGGCACACCAAGCGGTGTGGTCACCACGCCGTGCGCCGATGGGACCCGCATGGGATGCACCGGCGACACATCGCCGATGCATCGGCGATGCATCCGCGACGTCGGCCATACATTGGCAACGTTGACGTGGAGCAAAGCGGGCTCGACATCGAGCCGCATCGGCGATGCGGCGCGATCCTCCGACTCCCCTCGACCTGCACCTTCCGCACCTTCCGCGCGGCAGGCGCCGCGCTGCCGTGGCCGCCGCCGCGGCCGCAGCGGCGGCGGCACCTTCCGCGCGGAGGGTGCGGAAGGTGCAGGTCGAGGCATCCACTCGGACCCCCTCCGGGAGGCTACCGGACACGGGACACCTCCAGGCCCTGCGCGCCCCCAGGCCCGAGCGACTGGTAGCCGCAGGGCCGTGGCCCGGCCAGCAGGGCGGCGGGCGCGCCAGGCGCCGGAGCCATGGGCCGCGCGGCGCTGGCGGCCGAGGCGTCGCTGCCCAGGGATGTGGAGGCCAGGGACGAGGCTGCCGCGAGGCGACGGGGCCCTTGGCCTCGGCGAGGCCCTCGCCCCCCGGGCCAGGTGTTCGTCCCCCAGACCCCCCTCGGGTCACGGAAAAAAATACGGTCAGCCCGCAGAGTAAGGAGGCGCGATAAGGATGCAAGGCCCTTGGACGCCCATCTCGAAGCGTCTCGAGCGGGGCGCGGAGAAAACGAAAGTGTCCAAGGAGGGACCCAGGAAGCAAGGATGCAAGGGTACCCTTGGAAGGGATGCCTGTCCTTACTCTGCGGGTCGACTGTACGTGGCAAATCTTGCAATTCCGTTGTACAGGCCCTGTACACATGGTTCCCCGACAAGGGGGCCCAGGGTTTTTCTAAACGGCCCCGGGCGCGGCCCTAAGGCCCTTGAGTCCCTTGAGTTCGGATCTCCTGATCTTGAGATCTTTGGATCTCTACGTTGCTTGCAGGCTCAGGCAGGCTCCGATCTATTCAAGTGTTACCATGACCCGAGCCTCTCTCTCGCACGCTCTCTCACGCATTTCGCACCCCATGCGGATCTCGGCTGAACCTCAGCGAAAGGGTGACGCCAGGAAGGAGGAGGAGGAGGAGGAGGACGCGGAGGGGGGGGAGGAGGGAGGAGGGAAAAGGAAGGAGGGAGGAAGGAGGAAGAAGAGCAAGAGGAGGAGGAAGAGGAAGAGGAGGATCGAGTGGACAGAGGAGGGAAAGTGGATGGAGGTGGCAAGCGAGGGGGGAAGCGGGGAGGCGGAGCAGAAAGCTGAACGATACTCGACAATGGGGGTGCGTAGGGTTTCCGCGCCTGGAGATTCCCGAGGGGCCAGGACGCCGCCTCGGCGCCTCGGAGTTTATGAGAGTCCTCTACATTATCTTTCTCTCCTCCTCCTCCTCCTCCTCCTCCTCCTCCTCCTCCTCCGCCTCCTCCTCCTCCTCCTCCTCCACTCCTCTCCCCTCTTTTCTCTTTCCCTTCCTCCTCCTCCTCCTCCTCCTCCTCCTCCTCCTCCACCTCCCACCTCCTCCTCCTCCTCCTCCTACCTCCTCCTCCTCCTCCTCCTCCTCCTCCTCCTCCTCCTCCTCCTCCTCCTCCTCCTCCCCCTCTTCACTCATCATCGTCCTGTTCTTTCTCTTTCTCGTGCTCCTTCCCTGCCTCTGCAGTGCTGGTCTTCTGCTCTGGACCCGTGTGTGGAGGGGGGGAAGACAGGAAGACATGGACGAGGAGGATGGGAATAATGAGGAATGATTGTGTCAGCGAGCTCGGCGAGCTCATCGCCTGGATGCTGGCCGCCTGTCTCCTGCGTGCCTAGGCGGCGCCAGCAACCAAGATGTCCAGGGCGGCCTGCACGCGATCGTTCTTCAGGCTGGGCACCCCGATGGGCCTGCCGCTGGACGAGCAGCAACTTCCTGATGCCAACGCACCTCGGCCCCGTGGGAGTGCATGAGCTGCACGCAAACCACCCTGGCGGCGTGACCACGAACTCGCCTGCGTTGACCGTCGTCCAGCAGCAGCCGATATCCTTCTTCTCGCACCACTCCTTCGCTGTGCTCGTGCCGACGCTCTTCAGCATCGCGGACGCCTGCTCGATGAAACTTGCCCCCTGAACGGGCTGCCCAATCTTGCTCTTCAGGTCGGCACCCTTGAAGTATATCACCTTCATGCTGCCCTCGTAGAAGTACTTGGCACTTCCCATCAGATCTGACTCGAAGCCCATGTCCACGCAGGTTGGGAGAAGCCCGAAAAAAAAAACAAATCCTCTCCGATGCTGCATTCACCACCGGGTGCTTGGTCACATCTGCAAGCTTGGACTTGGGTGCGACTACCTCGAAGATGAGCGTGACGTCTGCTAGGCCATGCGACTCTTGCATGGGAGCCGTAGCTTTGTCACCCCTCTGGCTCGCTGCGGCAGGGAACTTCTCGGAGTACCTGTTGCGGCCCGTCTTGACGTCTTATCTTGCGAGTGCTGCAACCGCAGTGGCCGACGCCTTCAGCTTGAAGGGGCTGTCCATGATGTCCGCGCTGGTCTGCAGCGCCTCCTTGAGCTTCTCCTCGTTGTCGCAAGTGACCACCTCTGGGCAGCCGACAGAAGACCAGTCGATTGCGAACACGCCAGACGAGAGATTCCTCTTGGAGCTCCCATTGATTGCATCCGCGAATCTGCCCTCTTCCCCCCCTTGCCCCTTCTCTCCATCTCCCTCGCGGGGTTACGGGTTGAAGAGGACGGGAAGGGAGAGGCCAGATTGATGAATGCATTTGGGAGCTCCGATCCTCTGCGTGGTGATCTGCTTCCTCAACGCTGCCGCAGCTGCTGAAGCCGCAGCAACCGCCGCCTCTCGTGCTTTTGATTCATCTGCTTGTTGTCTGGCAGCAATCTTCTTCATGTGGTTGGCGTTCGAGGTCTTGGCAGCCTTGGCGATGGTGATGATGCAGTTGCGGAGCTGCTCCATGTTGGATTTGAAGTCCTCCATCGCTGATTCGGCATCCTCGATCTCCTTTGGTGTAGTAGCTGACCGGATGCTCTGGCACCGCTCGTTCATGCGTTTCATCCGAACGATCTTCGAGGCGTCGTCAACGGACAACACGCAAGCTGAGGCGAGCATGTTCTTCAGGATGTAGTCGCAGAACGCACCCTCGCTGTTGAGGTGCTCGGGGAAGTCCATCTCCTCGTGACCCCCCGTCTTCTTGAACTGGCCCTTCATCTTCTCCAGCAACTCTGTCACGCTGCACTCGCTCTCTGCGATGCTGCCGCTGGTAGAATCGTACTCGATCTTTTTGTCAAGGACGCGACATCCGAGATCAAACCGTTCCTGCAACATCATCTTCCCCTCGGCACTAGCATTTGGGCACGTCGCAATCGTCTTGCAGGCAACTGTCAATGCCTTCATCAGCTTGGACTCCTCGGAACTTAACGTTTCCTCTGTGTCTCAGCGATCGTCAGCCTCGTAACACCCACGTCGAACTTGACATTGTCCTGCCCCTTCTGCTTCTTCGCGAACGGCTGCGTGGATGCTTCATCTGCTGGATCTTTGGCTGCTGCGTCGCCAGCGCCTTCGGCACCTGCTGAGGGCTTGGACGCCCCGTGCTTGACCATGATCTCGGCTGCGAGCTTACCAGCATCACCTGCATTGATAGCCCGACTCGATGGCGCATGCACTGCGCTGATGGTGCTGGCATGCGCCAGTGAATCAAAGCCTCTCTGACATCCTTGACTGCGCTGGCGACGGCTTCATCAGTCATGGCCTTGCCCTTCGCCGACTTGGTGATCATCTCCTGCGCGTGGAAGTTCGTCGTCTTCTGCTCGAGCTTGTCTTCGCCCACCATCCACGCTGGAACAGGAAGGCGAAGTGGGCTTTCAGGAGGCCCGCGCATGTCCTTCTGGTCGTCAGGCGTGTCCATCTCGAGCGCTGCCCACTCATTGTTGCAACGAGCCTCCGTCCAAGGCCGGAGCACCTGCATCTTCCTCACGAAAAACTCATTGCCCCACTTGGGCCTGGCTGCGATGTCAGAGTTCTCCCTCTGAGTGCCCTTGCGACTGATGTAGTTGGACAACCTGACGTCGCTACCACGCGACTTGGTAGACCTGCTGCTTTGGGCGTCTTCTATGTCTGGGTGCTTGGCGAAAATGTCGGCCATCACCTCGTCAGCTAGCTCCCAATCTGCATCATGCGGCTCACCGCCCTTCCTGCCTGGCTTGTAGCCGAAGGTCTTCTTGAAGGACCTGGACTCCTCGTTCTCCGTCTCGGGCTTGGCGTGATTCACTCCCTTGAACGCGCGCCGCTCCAAGCACTCGTGGACGCGATGGTGTTTTTTTGCAGAACTTCCTGTTTCCATCAATCTCGTCTGAGCAGGAAGGAAGCGGGCACGGCTTGCCACTCGACCTGCGCCTTGGCTGCTTCGGTGGCTCGCCCGCGGCTGCGTCTGGCCCCGCTGCCCTCTTTCTGATGCTGTTGCCTCTGAGGGCGGCGATAGCGGCGCGGGCACCGCCAGCAATCTCCCCCCCCACTCGAACTCGCTGAAGCCGAACTCGTCATCGAACGAGGCGCTGCCCTTGCCAGCGCTGCTGACAGCATATTTGCTGCTTGAAGCATCCATCAGCTCGGACATGACTGAACCTTGAGTGCCTTTCTCATCTGGTGTCTGAGGCAGGGCTGGAGTGACCGAAATCTCCTTCTCACGATCATCAGCGTCGGGGACGGCGCCATCTGCAGCGGCGACTGGCTCGGTTGCGGGCATCTGCGCTGCGTCTGTGCTGCTGGCCAACTTAGGCATTCACCCTGGGGAGCCCGCTGAGCCGAAATCCCTACGCAGGTGAGAGCATGAGCAGTCGAAAACGCAAGCTTGAATACAATGGTGTCTGAAACAGCACCTCTGCCACAACCTTGCAACGAAAGTCATTGGAAGAAATCTCTGTCCACATCTTTGAGGCATTGATCCCTCGAACTGTCGTCTCGCAACGCTCGCAATCGAGCTGGCGACTACGACTTGAACAACTTAGCAACCGACAGCGGAGGCCCAATGATGGCTTCAAGACGGCCTCGACGAAGGCCCACCAAGACGGCCACCAACACTGCCCACCAAGACGATCCACCAAGACGATCCACCAAGACGATCCACCAAGACGATCCACCGAGACGATCCACCAAGACGATCCACCAAGACGATCCTCCAAGATTGTCCACCAAGACAGCCCACCAAGACTGCCACCAAGACGGCCCCCAAATACAACCCCCAAGAAAGACGAGAAGGACGTGGAGGCGGCTGAGGGGTAGGGAGGAGGAGAGAGGGACCCCGGAGAGGAGCAGGAGGATGAGGGAGCATGAGTAGGAGGAGGGAGGAGGAAGGGAGGGATATATAAAGACAAGAGCGACAAGGAGGCAGTGGGAGCGTGGGAGCAATGCAGAGATGCGGACGGCACGCGCCGCGCGTGGCGGCCGCGGCGCCTGTCTTGTCCACGTCGTTGGTCACCAGAGGAGCGGGGCGGGGGCGTGGGCGGCGGCGGCGTCGGGGGGGATCGAACGTTAGACCCCCTGGCGTCCCCTCTCTTTTACTGCGACCTGCTTCTTGTCTTGTTTGCTGACTTGTTGCGGGTTGAGTATTTGCTCCAAGGTTTGTTTGTTGTGGTTGTTTGTCTCCTAGATGCTTGGGTTGATTTGCCTCAGCGCTTAGAACCTGACCTAATCTACCTCGCCTCACCTGAGCGCCTATTCTAAC
This sequence comes from Prorocentrum cordatum, assembly GCA_963575745.1. Lineage (NCBI taxonomy): Eukaryota > Dinophyceae > Prorocentrales > Prorocentraceae > Prorocentrum > Prorocentrum cordatum. The sequence goes on from CAUYUJ010014915.1 coordinate 443,844, forward strand.
ATAGCCTATGACCTGTGACGAATGAGAACAACGGTTGACTGCAACATGTCGTGTGGGTAAGGCCATGCTGTTTGTAGTTTTGGGTGGATGGGTGGGATTATTTGGCCGTTCTCTGTTTGAAAGTCAAGCTTGTTATATTTTAAATCGTTTGTTGGTACGTTTTTTTCCCAGCACGCGGGGACAGAAGTGCATGTAGTCTTCAACTCTGCAACGCTTCAACATGGCTCAACCCAGCAAAGTCTGAGGATCCTCAGGAGCTCAGGGGAAATCATTTGCCCAGACCGATAGGATACATCTCGCGCCTGGTCCCCTTCTCTCGTAGCGAGCTCTCAGCTCGCCTTGGCATCTAAGATGCCTTCTAAATAACTGCTCTCGCGGCGACAAGCTTTCAGCCAACAGCGACTGATTCCTCATGGCGCAGCTGGCGCAGCTCCAAGGGCCGAGCGGCCGTCCTGGTGGGGCACGGAGTCCGCCGTGCCAGCGCTGCTGCTGCTGGGCGCGCTCAGCGGGGGCGCCATCGACGAAAGCACATCCCGCCGGATGGTGTTGGACGCTATGTGGATGACCCACGCCTCCTCGGCAGCCAAGCGCATCCCATTTCCAAGAGCGCACGACTTGATCGAGGGGCCTTCTGAAAAGATGCGCTCGAAGAAGCTATATGGGTTCGGCTTCGGGATCAGGCTGTGATCATCCTTGGCATCCCCCTTCGGGATCTGAATGACTGGCCAGCCCATCGCAAAGAAGAGTTCGCGAGGTGTGAAGATGTGCACCTGGTTCACGTTCGTGACGGAGAGCTCCACCATCTTGGTATTCTTCTGGGTTGTAGGCATCCAGTGGCCAAAGCGGCCAGAGCGAACTCTGGGGTTGAACGTCGCGTCTGCCACCATCGTCTCGACTCCCTCGGCAATGCACGCGGCCCTCTCGTGGTAGGCCAGGAAATTGCCGACCGCATGTGGAGGCAGATGCTGCCAAACTGGCTCGTTCTCAACATAGTCACCCCCCTGCAGGGCCGCGTGCTCCTTGATAACCTTCTCGATGTTGTCCTCGGAGTCGATCTTGGCAAAGATGCTGGCTGTGGTTGTCACCTGCTGGTGAAAGATTCGCAAGAAGTCGCCTGTCACGTCGTTCTTGTGCATAGGCCCCACCCAAGCGAGCTTGTCGAGACGAATCGCTGCGGCCCTGAATCGAAGTCGAGCCACTGGCCACCCCAGATCGTTAGGCCCGAACTTGGAGTACACGATCTTGTGGGTATCCTTCAGCGCCTCCTCGAACAGGATCGGGGGATAGCGATGCGATTGCTCCATGAAGACCAGGTCAATGTGCTTCGCCTCCTCCAGCCATGTCTCGAACGCTGGGATCGTCTTATCAGTAAGCTTCTGCTTCTTGCCAGTTGGGCACCACGGGATGCATGGCGGCGAGCCCCAGTTCACTCGCAATGGCCCGAAGTTATCAATCATGGACTGCTCAAGCTCCTCGGTTTCCCCATAACGAACAGGGACGTGCACGCCTGGCTTGAGCACACTGTTCGGACTGGTCTTGCCCCACGCATAGAATTCGGCGAAGTGCTCCTTGAGGTAGTCCTTGAAGTCCTCGTACCATTTTTGGAGATCACTTGGATGCCCACTGGGAGGCCTCTGCGGTAGATCGTGAACAGAATCATTCATGTGGAGCTGCTCAACCGTCTTGAACACGCGGGCTGGTCTCATTGGGTTTTCCTCGTGGATCAGGAGGTCCTTCAACGCTGGGATGGGCTCCGTCGCGCGATAGAACATAAGCCGCTCGTTCTCCAGGCCGACCTTCTTGAGCTCCGTCTCGATCATCAGCGTGACGGCTTCAGCCCCTTGCATCCCGCTGAAGTCAGTGTGCAGGGCCACGCTGTACTGGAAGAGACTCAGGGCTCTTCTCTTTCTCAGCTCGCCCTCCTCCCCACTGAACGCTGTGTCCATGCGCCGCTTCGTGTGATCCTTGAACTCTGAAAGCGACGGTGGCCCGCTTGGGAGGTGCTTCGTCATCTTCTTGTATTTCGCGCAACCTCCCTTCACAGAAAATAGCTTCCTTTGCAAGCCCTGTGGTGAGTAGCCGCCCCATGGGTTGTCGATGTCGTCACAGTCGGAGTCGGTTGTGATGAGCACCGGGACGTCCTCCTGCTCAGCCCCGCCGCCTTCGCTGTCACCGTCGTCGCTGTCAGCAGCGACGTGCTGTTGCCGCCCCCCAACATTGTGAACGCTGTGCTGGCTGTGCTGGCTGAGGCTGATGTCCGCGTCGCCGTCGTGGTCGAACTTGAAGTCATTCTCCTCCAGGTCCACTGCAACCACTGGTGCTGGCACTGGGGAGCGAGACCTCGATCGCGGCTGCACCTGGGGAATCAGCCTGTTCGCCCTGGCGAAGCTGGAAGTCGGTTGCTCATCATGAGGCCACAGCGACCAATCAAAGGAGTCATCGATCGCCTGGCCTTGGGCGTCGCCAACCATTGGAAGAACTGGCGCATCTGCGCTTGAGGCGTCGGGATGGGACTCCATCTCGTGAGCTCCCAACTGGTTGCCAGGATCGGTTTGGGCCAAAATCACTCCTTCAGACCAAATCGCACATGGATGACCCCAGTTCTCACCGAAACACGATTCACAATGTAGGGAGCGCATGGCGCAATATCCCCCTAGCTCGCTAAGTAGCCGAAAGGAGTTCAACATACTGACGCTGCGCCTTGAAATATCAAGTCTACTGATTGATTTTTGCGTTTATTCGCAATGTTTCGACTTGGTTCGAGTTGTTCTTGGGTCATTGGTGTATGATGGGGTGTTGTGTTGGTTTTCTGGCGGGGTTGACAATATGCTCACGTTTAAAACATATCTAATTGTTTTTACCATGTCTTTAATGTTTTGTACGTAACTCAATAATTTCCTTGTGTTTTTATGGTTTTGTGAATATTTCAATGATTTTCAATGTGTTTTGGTTGTTTTGTGCATATTTCAATGATTTTCAATGTTTGTTTGTAGTTTTGGGCAGATTTCAATGATTTTCAATACTTTCTCTGCTGTTTTGGGCATATTTTAATGATTTTCAATGTTTTTTTTTTTCTGTTGTTTTGGGCATATTTCTGAAATGTTCACTGCTGTTTGGTGGTTTTGAATATATTTTAATGATTCTATTTTTTTTGCAAATTTTAAACATATATAAATGATTTTCAATATGTTTTAAATGATTTTGGGCATATGTTAATGATTTTCAATGTTTTTTTGATGATTTTGGGCATATTCTAATGATTTCCAATGTTTCTTTTGTAGTTTCCGGTGTATTTCGGTGAAATTCGAATATTCCTGATGTAGTTTGGGCGGTTTGGAGGCCCCCCGCAAGTTCCCCGCAAGTTCCCCGCAAGTGCCCCGCAAGTTCTCCGCAAATCCGCCATGAAACTTCGTGGGTTAAGTGTTTCGGGCGCAAAGAAGGTGAGGAACGCCAACAATGCACAACGGAATGCGAAATTGACCAAATCACAGCAAAAAAAACCCGAAAACCTTGAAAATTGTTGAAATCTGTTGAAATTCATTGAAAACCTTAGAAAATAATGGAATTATGCGGAAATCGCTCGAAAACGCTTGAAATCCATGAGATTCGTTGAAATTTTTAGAATTCGCTTGAAAATCTTTGCATGTCATGCAAATTGATGCTGAATGTTCACCATCATTTGAAAACAACCAGAATGTATTTAAAAAGCTGCCAGCCTACACAAAAGCAGTTGATATCCAAGCGAAAACGCCACGCAATTGAAATTTCAATGTTTTTGGAACAGACACGTTGGAATTGGCGGGAATTCTTTCCAAGCGCAGTGGCGTCTACAAAAGCAGGTTAAACAAATGAAAACGCAATGAAATTTCTCAATCACACACGCTTCATTGTAAAAAGTTGCCCGGGCTTGCGAAATCACAGGGGACTGTAGAACAACATAGGTTCCACACCCGCTTGCACACAAAAGGTATGGAATATTGCAAAACGCATAGAAAAGCTTCAAAACATATGTAACAGTTGCTGCATTCAGTGGAAAGGGCGGGTCGCTGGGCGCATGGTGAACATCATAGGATTGTAATGTTAACATAAAATCAGAGTCGGTCCTGCGAGCCTGCTGTTTGTTTGTTGCATGGTGCGCTAAGGTGTTGTAGTCGGCCTGATTGTCGCCGGGCAGCCCAAGATGACCTCAAGACGGCCCTCAGCGGTTCCAGCAATGGCATGGTGGCCCCAAGACCCTAGATAGCCTAAGGTGGCCCCACGACAGCTTTTGCATTGCCCGAGGTAGCTTGAGACTTCCCAAGGATGCCGCTGGGCGTCCCCAAGAACCCAGATGGCCCATTGGAGCCCCAAGTCAACCTAAGGTTGGCCCACGCCCCACGCAGCTTAAGGTTGCCCCAGAGCCTCCGAACCAAGCAGATTGACCCAAGAGCCTATGGCGGCTTCCCCAAGACAGCCTATAATGGCTTTAAACAGCTTGCGATTGCTCCAAGACAACCAATGACGCACGATACCCCAAAGACAGCCGAGTACGGCTCCCCAGGAAGCTTACCCTGAGACAGCCTATGGCGGTGCCGAGATCCTCAAGGCAGCCCAGCTTCTGACGACCATAAGCCCGCCATGCGAGTAGAACGATATGAAGAAAGCGGAGATGTGGAGGAAGGAACGTTGGAGGAGGAGGAGGAGGAGGAGTTTTCGAAGAGCAAGAGGAGTAGAGGCAGATAATGAAGAAGGAAGAGTGATTGTCTACGCATCACGTGAAGCGCACAGTGCACAGCATTGATGTCAAGTAAAATCCATCTCATCAAGCTCCTTGAAAGTAGGGAGCTTTGCAGGGTGCGGCATGTCACGATGTGTGATCTGGTCGTCGCACTGTCCGCCCATGAGCACCCAATGCTTCAACAGCTTCTCTGTGTTACCAGGGCCTTTATTTGCCCAGAAGAGCCGCCGCCGCCTGCACTTGTTGGGATGTGCATCTTTGTATACGCACGTGCACTCAAGTCCAGTCACCTCTCCAGTCGTCTTGTGATACACATAAGTGAACCTCGACCCTCGCCAGTTCTGGCTATCCTTTTGGATGCGTCCGACTGGAGGCGCAGGCGGAGGCGGAGACTCTGATGATCCTGAGCTCGAAGAACTCGAGCTCGAAGAACTACTTGAGCTTGAGGCAGCGTCGGAACAGTTGTCGGATTCTGCATGTTCCTCAGCTGGACGCCCCCCGCCTGCCTCGTCTTGGTCATCTTCACCTTCTGCTGGGCCGATCTCGTCAATAGCCTCCTCTTCAACTTCGTAGTCCGCGTCCGAAGCATCTAACTCAAACTCGTCTTTACTCGTTCGTTTGGCTGGAGGCGTCCACTCGTGGCCCTTGAGGAGAGCCACGTAGTAGCCCTCCGGCATCAAATGCAACACTGGCGAACCATGCCTTGGTGAATCAAGAAGCGCCCACAAGTAGTGCTGGGAAAAGGTCTTCGCACTCTCCCTGAGATACCACACTTTCGCGCCTTTCTGAGTGCAAGGCTTCAGTCCTCTTCTCGATTTGACAACTCCATGTTTCCAGCCTGCCCTATCCAACAAAAGCGCCAACTGCAAACTTGACAAATCGCAGGGCGGCTTCTCCGAGACCCCAGGCGGCATCAGAACATTCTCTGGATTTCCCAAAGGCTGCAAAGTTTGCAAAGATGGCTTCCCGCGAGAGCTGAGCATCCAGCTGTTGCCCAGTGATCTAGTCACAAAGCCCTTCCCGGATAAAAACTTCAAGGCGCGCTCCACATTGTCAGTAAGCGCCTCCGCCTTGAAGAAGACACCCTGCCCATTCACAGCTGCAGATGGCAAGAGCTGCTCGATGACAAGGCCCATCGCGTCAGCAATCCCTGCCGGCGCCTCGACGCCACCAAATTTGTGGCACAGCGCGGGTTGACAAGTGTATCGAGTTAGGCTCTTCCACTCTGACATGGTGAAGGTCGACGGCACTGCAATCACAGAAGATTCATCAAGTCCAGTCTCAGTATCTTTCATGAGCAGGACTGGCGTTTCCGAGCTCGGGTCCGTGACTTCACACAGCGAGATAGCAATGCTGTCGGAGTCGCGAATCTTCGGCGCCCCAGGTGGCGCGACGAGATCTGAAGGCTTGGTATGGTGGAAAGTAAAAAAACAAATGCCGCCCTCCATTGATCTTGCCAGACGGTGCATCATCGGGCAGAGGGTCACTGGCCATCTCGACATCGAAATCAAATTCATCACCGGCTTTTCTGATGTCATATGTCGGGTCAGTGATGTCGATGAGCCGCTGGATGTCTACATCAACGAACGGGCGGTCCAAAGCCAAGGAGAATATCTTGTGTCCCATAGCTTCATCTCCAGACTGAGCACAGGCCCTGAGATGGCGCACAGCAAGGAGTGACATGATGACCTCGTATATGTCAGCACGGCCAGCCTTCTTCAAGGAAGCGTCGTCGCTGGCGCTCGGGGCGGCGCCGCCTCCACCACCAGACTCGTCGCCACCAGAGCCAACGATATGACCAGCACCACTGCTGCTGGCTCCACCGCCGCCGCCGCTACCGTCGCTGCTCCCATGGCCCGCTCCAGGGCCCCCGGGCGCAGTCCCAGGTGCGCGGCCGCCGCCACTGCAGCCGCCAGAGCTGCCACCGCCACCGCCACCACCAGCTCCATGAGGGTCACCATCGCCGCGTGGTGGTGGTGGTCCTAGCAGCGAGGCGCCATGAAGCAACTAGGACATGTAGTTGAGGAGCAAGAGGCGGACGAGGAGGAGGATGAGGAGGAGGGCAAGGAGAAGGATAGTGGGGGAAGTGAAAGAGGCGGAGAATGAATGAAGAATATAACAAGGAGGATGAGAAGAAGATGAAAGAGGAGGGAGGAACGTGAGGCACATGCGGAGCAGATTTGGAAAGTGAAGAACGACCATCAAGCAAAACTCTTGAGACCTCCCCAGGGACAGGACTTTACGAAACACTTGACATCGGTTTTCACATGTAGAGAAGAAGGATGCTGAGATGTTTGCGCTTGTTGGCAATGTCCTTTACACTCTGATGTGTCTGCGAAGGGCACAACCTAGGAAAGACTCCCCATTGGAGGATGAGCTGAAGGAGAAGGAAGACGAATAGCCCCCTGACACACTCTGAAATGGCCTCTCGAACCCTCAGAAGGCCCATCATCATGGACATCCTCACCTCTCCTCCACCCTCCTCCTGCTCCTTCTCCTTATCCCCCTTCCTCCTGTTTTGCTTGCGAGGGTGTTTGATCTCAACCCGAAGTGTCCTGGACCTGCAGGGGGTGCGGGCGGTGGTGGAGGCGCAGGCCCGATGGGGAGCAAATCTGGCAAGTCCTGGTAAAGCGCACGCGGGCCGACGTGATAAATAATACAGGCGAGTTCCTTGAGGTGCTTTCGATGGAGAGCACTGTTCCTCCCAGCAGCCTGGAATTCCACAACTCGGGGATACAATCGAAAGCCAACCGTGCTGGTGCATTCGACGATGTTCCTCGTGTTCACGCAATGCTTGGCCAGCAAATCAAACGACTGGGGCCCACGCTGCAGGTGCTCTTTGAGAACTGGCAAGCACGAGTGAAATGCAACATGTACAGCTCCTGCGTTATGTGCTGACGCCAACCAGTGCTTGTTTGCAGCATGCAGCGCCTCGACCCAACGCTCGCTCGTCAAAATGAACCTGAAGCGGGCCACCATGCGTAGAAGGAAAGGCAGGTTGACAGGGTCCTCACCATCAACGAAGGCGGTCATCTCAACATAGCCCCTGGAACCAGGAGCGCACAACAACATCTCCACAATGTGATGTCGACGACCGACTGGTGCGCCAGCAAACAAAGCCAACGCACGCCTTGCGCACCCGCGACCGACCTGAAGGGATGTCGAAGCAGTCCCAGCAAGTACCCATGGCAATTGTTGTCAATGGCCGAACTTGATATTGAAAATGAAATGCACGTGCCGACGCATAGAGTCAAAGTCTCGCAGTATGATTGCCCGATCATGCCCAACCACGCCCACGGCCGCTAGGTCAAACAGCAGCCCGTTGAGAGATACACGCAGGAGCAGCCGCAAGAATGATGAGAAACGCCCAGCTGCAAGGTCAGGTGCTCGCCGACATATCATCGGGCATGGCTTGCCCAGAATGCGCTTCCAGTGCGACTTTCTCTCCCGGCTGCGGAAACTTGCTTCCCCTGGGGTTGAGTCGGAATCATGGCAAGGGCAACTATCGATCCAACCAGATAGGTACAGAAGTAACGTAGCTGTAATGTCCACCACTGTTGCGTATCCCCAGAACAATCTTGATCGAATAGCCTCGTCGACTCTGTCCACGTTGGCTCCTTTGCGATCGGGGTCGTCGATGTCATCACGGGGAGCCACCACTCCACCCTCAAATTTGTATCGAGCCTTGTCCCAGCTGTAGCGAAGGGGTTCAGATATGTTCGAGTCGATCAGGAGGTGGGTAGCGTTGTGGACAGTGCCCCATCGTCCATCGTAGATGCGAGCAGTGAAACCAGCAATGTCGTCGTAGAAAAATGCCCCAGCGCCACCAGCGAAACATGTGCGCAAAAGACGTTCCTTCGAAAACTTCATGCTCAGCAATTTACACACGTTTTTCGCGTACTCTACGAAATCGCCCCACTACGCCAGAACAGTTGGAAGCCATTTCGTGAGGTTGTGTAGGACATGATGCGGACCTGGTGTGTAGATCGACTTCGAAAGATCGACGACGTAGGCATCCTCACAGGGGTAGTCAGGTGGGTCCTGGTCCTCGTTGTCATCACCTGCATCTCGTCCGCCTGAGCCGTGATCTGCAATGTCAGCATGCTCGTCGAAGTTGAACTTTTCTGCTGGGCCCTCGCCGTCGACGTCGAAGTCGATGTCGAAGGCGTCCTCCTCGCCGCCCTCGCCGCCACCATCGCCGTCTTCTGCAGCGACCCACTGCCCGAACGTATCACGAATGTCCGTGCGATAATCTACGGTGGTGGCCTCGCCTAGATCCCCAGTAACGCTCACGGTTGCATTCAGGAGATGGCATGCCGAACGCCACCCAGGCGAGACAATCTTCTGCGCGTGCACAAGAGCGTGCCCCTTGTACTTGAGGCCCTTCCTGCCACTGCCAACGCCGACAGGACAGCCAGCCTCCAAGACCAGCAGCCTCTTCAGCTCATCGACCAGGTCAGCTGCATTGTCGGGGCGCCTGCATAGCTGCATCGATACCTCCAAAGCTCTTGGCAAATCACGTTGTCGCATCGATGATGCGCCATGCAAGAGCCATTCAACACCAGCTTGAGGAGGAAGATCCAGCGTCCTCCAAGACACGACTCCGCCTCGATGGTACAAATCATACCCATGCCCAAGCGCTCCTCCCCACCTCCTCCGATTCCGTTCTTCCTCTGGCTTCTCGGAGGGGGTGGTTCAGGTGCGTAGGGACTGGGTCTGATTTGAACCACTGATGCCTGCATCCTCCAGAAGCGTTGCGTTGAGCTGCTGCAGCCGAGCGCAAAAACCAAGATGCAAAGTCAACCTGTGCCGATACAGAGTCGCTCTCCCAGGCAGAATGTGAGGCTGGTGTACAAGCGTCACAAGATGTCGACAGAGAGCACGGTCAGCCACTACCGCTTGAATGCATCGAACACAAATTTCTTTGAAACTCTCCACCTGCCGAAGGAGCGACGACGCCAGCACAACATTGATCATCGATTCCATTCTGAACGCCCTGCGCGTCTGCCACAGCTGTTGGATAAGCATTGCGTTCCGCATGTTCTGTAGCCACGCGATGTGGTGGCCAGTTTCCTCTTTGATCGGAGCGTCACCAGCGACCATGGATGACAGGATCTGTAAGGTGTCGGCCGCGCCTTGCAGATCACCAATCGACAAGTCATGATCCTGTCAGGGTTCCAAAGCATATCCATGCCCTCGCATTGCTTCCCTTCCCATCCGCCCTGCTCCTCGCTGACACCCCTTCCTAGGGAGATTAGAGGGCAGGGCTTAGGGGGGGAGCAGACACATGGGCACGTATGCTTTGGAACCCTGTCCTCGTCAGGTAGCGCAGTGACTCCTCGTCGGATTGCGTCCTCACCAAAGTGTCGCCATAATGGTGCCACCAGAGACAGCCGCATGCCTCTGCAAGTCCTCGGGTTCTGGCTGATGGGAAACGCCCAAGATGACCAACACTTCGTGGCGCAAAGAACGGCATGAGGCAATGGCATCATCGCAATCGTCGTGATGAGAGGTTCGTCTCTATCGTTTCGTTCTGCTCGGATGTTATGTTTGAGCTCCCACCTCAGGATCGTTTCTAAGAGGTTGTCGTGACCAACACATCCAGCATCCACGCATCGTCTAAAAGTGCTCCTGGAAACCTCTCCGAATAGCGACTTGAAGTTATGATTGCATTGTGAGTTGAACATATGCACGAGATGCCTCATAGCATCAGCTTCAACAAGGCGCAGCATCACTAAAGCATCCTCCTTCCACCTTGTCTGAGACCAGTAATCCAATAGCGCACGCTCAGCAGAGACCAAGAATGTAGCAGCAGATGGAATCCCAGTGGGCACGGCCAGGGCGACACCAACAACAGTCATATTCATTAAATCTAATCGTTGAGCCCACTGCTTTGGGTCACTACTGAACTGCGCATTCAACCCAACTGCACTGCATTGAGCATTCAGACCAGAACACACCACAGGTGAAAACACCGCCTTGAGAGGAACACATCCGTTACCAGGGCCCTGTCTGTCAGTCCTGCGGGCCCCGACAAGAAGAAACATTAGAAGTCGGACATGGGAACCAACCGAATTCCAGGCCATTGCCATAGCCTGAGCCTCAGCCAAAATGGCTGCGATGCGATCGCAGCTCAATCTTGAGACGGCATGCCAAGATGTCAAGATGGCTTCCAACATTGCCCCCCAAACGCCTCCAAGACAGCCCCCCATGACAGGGCCCCATGATGGCCTCCCAAGACGCAAGACGGAGGGTTCCCAAGACGCCCCCCCCAAAGTGACGAGCCCCAAGATCCCCACGACGTCTCCCGAAGATCCCAAGACGTCTCCCCAAGGCCCAAGACCCCACAGACCCTCAGACTCCAAGACTATAGCCACCCAAAGATACCCTCAGACACCAAGACTATAGCCACCCAAAGACAGCCCTTAGACACCAAGACTATAGCCACCCAAAGATACCCAAAGATCCCGACCCCCTCAAGACCCAAGACGAGCTCCCGAAGAGTGTTTGCACGGACATCTCAGGACTCAGGAAGGAACGTACAGCGCACAAGGGAGAATTCATTGAAGCGTCGCTGCTGCATCAGCAAGTCCTATGCGCCTCGTCCCTCGTATTCCTCCTCCTCCTCC
>CAUYUJ010014915.1:455289-495289 GCA_963575745.1 Prorocentrum cordatum
CTCCTGCTCCTGCTCCTGCTCCTGCTCCTCCTCCTCCTCCTCCTCCTCCTCCTCCTCCTCCTCCTCCTCCCGTTGATGGCGGGGCCACGGCGTACTCGGGGCTTCTGAGCCAAGTGCCTGGTGATTGCTCTTTAACCTGGGCGCATGCTCTGAATTGGCTTCTGGGATAACAAGAAATGCCCAAAACGGTCCTCCCTCCCTCGATCCCTCCGTCCTAGGCGTCCCTGTCCTCCCCCCTCCTGCTTCCTCCGCTCCCAGTCAGGGCCCCGAGACCCGATGTTGCGAAGAAATTGCAATATCGTGGCACATCACGACCAGAGCCCTAGACCCAATGTTTCTGCGGCATGTGTCGTGCAGGATCGACCGGTGATGGTCCTGAAGCCCGAAGTCAGGCGAAGTCGCCCAGTGTGAAAAAAAAACAGCGCCAAGATCTCAGGGCCTCCCCCCGCCCCCTCCTGCCTCCTCCCCCCCAGTCAGGACTCCCAAACACAACACGGTGAAGGACCCCCCCCGCGGGCCACTGCCACGAGGGAGGAACGGAAGGGAGGGAGGGAGGGAAAGGGAGGGGAGGGAGGCACGGCGGAGGAGGAAAAGGAGGAGGAGGAGGAGGAGGAGGAGCAGGGAAGGAAGAGGAGGGGGAGAAGGACAAGCTAGGTGCGCTCGCGCCGTATCTGATATCCTGCCCCAGGGGATAGGAGGGGGGCGACGACGAGGAATGACTCGGATCCATAAAAATGGCCCGCGCTGGGGCGAGAGTGCCATTCCGAATGACGCGAGCGAAGCGCCGATCCTAAAATGAGCCCCACGCTGCAGCGGCAACACCGTCTGGAAGAACCGAAAACGACCAGAGTGCCAACAAGCGTAAGACAGATACAAGCATGAGACTCTGCCGAAGAGCAATACGCAGAAGGGGGCGGGCCACTCCCTGGGCACCTTCGGGGGAGAGAGGAGGGTCGCATTCCGATTGGGGGGCCCAGATAGGGGGCCACATGCGAACCCTACCCCTACCCCCCACGATTTCTGAGGGGGAGGGTGGGGTTCACTCCGCTCGAGAGCTCCCGAACGAAGTGAACCCCACCCTCCCCCTCAGAAATCGTGGGGGGCAGGGGTAGGGTTCGCATGTGGCCCCCTACCAGACCATCCCCCGCCAGGCTCTGCGCACGCCGCGGCCCCAGGAGCTCCGGACCCCCTCCCCCCGAGGGCAGTTCGGGGGAGGAAGGAGGGCCGCATTCCGATTGGGGGGCCCAGACCATCCCCCGCCAGGCTCTGCGCACGCCGCGGCCCCAGGAGCTCCCGACCCCCTCCCCCCGAGGGCAGGGGCCGCGCCCCGGATCCACAAGGGCTCCCAGCTTCGCGCTTCGCGCTGCGCGAAGCGCGAAGTGCGAATAACTTCGCGCTCTCGCGCCGCCTCCCAGGGGAGAAGAGGAGGAAGAGGAGGAATCGGAGCCGAACCGCGAAGCGCGAATAACTTCGCGCCCTCGAGGGCGCCCTTGGATCCACGCCCGACGGCCCCCTGGGGCCGCATGGCGGGCCCCGCGGGCCGAGGTCGGGGAACGAACGGCAGGGCCGCAGAGGCCCTCTCTCGCCAGGGGCCCCGGGGGAGGGCGGCGCCCCGCCCTCCCCCGGGCATCCCCGAGGCTCGAAGGGCACCTCGAGGCTCTGAGAAGGCCCCCCCCCCCCTCGAAGGCATCCTCCCTCTGCGGAGGCCTCCTCCCTGCGAGGGCCTCCTCCGCACCAGGAGACCGGGCGCGGCTGACGGAACGCACCCCGAGGCTCGGACACCGCCGAGGACCCACACGGACGCCAGAAAAACAGAACTCGGGCTCGAAACTGCGTGCCAGCCCTGCGGGAACGTCCCGGAGCCCCCCCCCCTCCAAAACCCCAGTCAGGACCCTCCCCGCCCGCGCCCTCCCCCCACCCCAGTCAGGACCCTCCCCCCCCCCCCACCCCAGCCAACGTGCATCATCTGTCAATACGTGCTTGGCCGTCCCACAACATTCCAAACATTGGTCAAGCTCCACCTGGAAGACGCCCCGCGGGCCCCGAAACCCAAAGCCTTCTTGATTTGGACTCTCGATGACACGAGGGGCAGTCCAATGCTTTTGGGCCCTCCCCCGCGGTGCCTGCGGCGGCGGGCGCCGCGGGCCCCCGCCTCGCCGCCAGGAGCGCGGCCGCGCACGCGGCGCAGAGCAGTGCGGGGACCGCCGCGAGCGCAGCCCTGGGGCTCCTGGGCTGACGGGGGGCGCCGTCAGGGGAGGAGGAGGCGCCGCCTGGAGCCGCCTCCAGCGCGCTCGACCTCCTCCTCCTCCCTCCTCCTCCCTCCTCCGCCTCCGCCTCCTCCGCCTCCTCCGCCTCCTCCTCCTCCGCCTCCTCCGCCTCCTCCTCCTCCTCCTCCGCCTCCTCCGCCTCCTCCTCCGCCTCCTCCTCCTCCTCCTCCTCCTTCTCCACCCTTTGTCCTTATGAGTAGCTGCTCCCTGTCGCACCCCCAAACGCGTCGGCAGGGCGGCCCAGGCATTTCGCCTGAGACTTCCCCACCACGTAGAACCCTGAAGCTTGAAAGTTGCAACCATGTCTAAGATCGAGGACGGGTCGTTGTCTGTGGCTCTCGCCACTGCGGCGCGAACATTAGCAGTAACGGTTTGCAGCAACTTCACCGATGGAGGGCGGGCTCTTTCAAATTGCGGACTCTCGCCGTAGCGCCGCACACATTCGTCTTAAAGGTTGCGACAATTTCAAAAATTCGCAGGGTTGACGTCCCAGGAATAGATAATGCTCTGGCACCATCTTGACTTGCCGGGTCGCAACGATCACGCTGATTCGCGTGTTGAAGTCCAGGGGGCGGTGTTCTCACAGGGTTTGGATTACCAGGGCGCAACAGTCGCGTCGATTCGCGGCGCTGAGGTCCCAGCAGTGGTTCTGGCACGAGTGAGGATTCTGAAACAGTTGTCGTCCAGTGGGGCACTTTTTGCAATGGAAAAATACTCGGGTTCGTTTGTAGGGGCGTATTGAAAGAGAACTTGGAGGAAGGGTTCATTGCAGCATGGTTGATGCGCCTCCGGCTTACACGGGTCCCCCTCCACATCCCCCTCCTCCTTCTCCTCCTCCCCCATCATCATCATCATCATCATCATCATCATCATCATCATCATCATCATCATCACCATCATCATCATCATCATCATCATCATCATCAGCATCAGCATCAGCATCAGCATCAGCATCATCATCATCATCAGCAGCATCATCATACCATCATCGTCGTCGTCATCATCATCATCAGCAGCAGCATCATCATCAGCATCATCATCAGCATCATCAGCAACATCAGCATCATCGTCACCAGCATCCTCATCAGCATCATCATCAGCATCGTCAGCATCATCGTCATCACCAGCATCAGCATCATCGTCAGCATGAGCATCATCAGCATAATCGTCATCATCATCAGCATCATCATTATCAGTATCAGCCCAATTATCATGCGTAACATCATCGTCGTCATGATCATCAGCAGCATCGGTATTATCACCATCATCATCATCATCAGCATCAGCAGCAGCAGCAAAATCATCAGCATCGCCATCATCATCACATGATGATGTCCAGCATCATCATCCGCATCATCATCATCACGACCACCACTACCACCACCACCACCATCATCATCAGCAGCAACATCGTCATCATCATCATCATCATCAGCATCATCATCATCATCATCATCATCATCAGCATCATCATCATCATCATCATCATCATCATCAGCAACAACAACATCATCATCATCAACAGCATCGGCAGCAGCATCATCAGCATTACTGCCATCAAAGTATCATCGTCCTCCTCCTCGTCATCCTCCCTCCTCCTCCTCCTCCTCCTCCTCATCATCATCATCGTCATCATCATCTTCAACATCATCATCATCATCATCATCATCATCATCATCATCAACATCAGCAGCATCATCATCAGCATCATCAACAGCATAATCATCATCATCATCATCATCATCAGCATCATCATGAGCATCATCATCATCATCATCATCATCATCATCATCATCATCATCATCATCATCATCATCACCGTTATCATAATCAACTGCATCGTCATAAACATCTGCAAAATCAGCATCAGCATCATCATCATCAGCATCATCACCGTCATCCTACACTTTCACCACCTCCACCTCCTCCTCCTCCTCCCTCTCCTCCTCCTCCTCCTCCTCCTCCTCCTCCTCGTCCTCCTCCTCCTCCTCGTCCTCCTCCTCCTCTCCTCCTCCTCCTCTCCTCCTCGTCCCCTCCTCCTCCTCCTCCTCCTCCTCCTCCTCTCTCCTCCGCCTCCTCCTCCTCCTCCCTCTCTCCTCCTCCTCCTCCTCCTCCTCCTCCTCCTCCTGTTGCACCTCCTCCTCCTCCTCCTCCTCCTCCTCCTCCTCCTCGTCCTCCTCCTCCTCCTCCTCCTCCTCCTCCTCCTCCTCCTCCTCCTCCTCCTCCTCCTCCTCCTCCTCCCCTCCGCCTCCTCTCCTCCTCCTCCCTCCTCCTCCTCCTCCTCCTCCGCCTCTCCTCCTCCTCCTCCTCCTCCTCCTCCTCCTCCTCCTCCTCCTCCTCCTCCTCCTGGTTCTGCTTCTCCTCCTCCTTCTCCTCCTCTTTCTCCTCTATTTCCTTCTTCTGCTTCTCCTCCTCCGCCTCCCTCCTCCGCCTCCTCTTCCGCCTCCCTCGCTCCCTCACTCCCTCCCTCCATCCCTCCATCCCTCCCTCTCCTCCCCCGCGCGGTGACCTCGAAATCCAGAAGGACTTCACCGCACGGCCCGTCACCACACGGCTTTTGGACCTTCGAGCCCCCAGTCGCATAATCCACGTCTGCTGGAAAAAAGGACCGCCATCTTCCAGAACAGGCAAGACCCACCGAAGGGACAGCGCAAGTGGGCGGCTGGCACAGAGAGGGGTTGGCGCGAGGGGGGCGGCCGTCTCAGAAGGCGGGGGGACTTCTTGGAAGGAAGGGGCATTCTCACGGAAGGGCCCGGGAGCTTCGGACAAGGCTTCTCGGAAGCGGGGAGGGCTCTGGGCGAAGGTGCCGAGAAGGTGCAGTGACTAAACGTGCAGTGACCTCGGAATCCCGAAGGACCTCACAACACGGTCCGCCACCACACGGTTTCGGGACCTCAAAGGCCCCGGTCGTCCGAGACGTCCTCGGAGAACGACCTGAGTCCCAAAACCGGGCGGCCACTCTGAATCTCCACTGACTCACCACATGGGGTGGTCGCCGCACCATCCGGGGGCCCCCGATTCCGAGAAAACAAACCCTTTCGAACGAGCCCCCCCGCCTTCTCAGAAAGCCGTCCCATCCTCGTGCCACCCCGGAGGGGGAACGTTGGGGGTGGAACTGGCTCAGGGGGAGGAACATCGACCTGGAATAGGCGATGCATCTCCAATAGATGGGCGATGGGCCCCCCAAAATAGCCCATCCGCACGCTCCCGGGCAGGGCGTGGGTTCTCGGGCCCCTGGCGGCGATGAGTATGCGATTGGGGGCCGATGCACGCCACCCTGAGCCGAATGGCTTCCGGGTCACAACTCGGGCCTCGGGCGGCCGTTCGGGACGATCTGGGCACGCCCCCGGAACGCTCCCGGCGAGGCGCAGCCGCCGGAAGGCATCCTGAGGCTGGGAAGCCGCCGAGAACCGACGCAGGCGTCCGAGAACTCGGACTCACGAACGTGCAGCCAAGGTGCAGCGAGGTTAGGCTCTCGCCTCCCCCCTCCACGTGTCGCTGCGTGTGCGCGCTTGCGCCCTGCAGCGGGTCAAGAGTAGGGCCATGGATTGCAAAAAACCTTGAACGAAGGATTGCAAAAAACCGAAGGATTGCAAAAAACCAAGGATTGCAAAAAACCGAAGGATTTTTTGCAATCCTTCGTGCAATCCTTCGTCCCGCCCTCGCGCGCCCTTCTTCACCTCTCGATGTGGCACCGCGGCGCGTGCTGTCCTCGCTGCCCTCCCGCTCCGGCCCCGCGCTGGGGCCGGGAGCGGCCTGCGAGACCCGCTGCGTGGCCGAGGAGAAGAAAAGGAATAGGATCAGGAGTGGGAGCTACGGAGGATTGCAACAAAAACGAAGGATTGCAAAAAAAACCGAAGGATTGCAACAAAAACCTGCACGAAGGATTGCAAAAGAAACCCGAGGGTTTTTTTGCAATCCTGAGGTTTTTTTGCAACCTGGGTTTTTGTTGCAATCCTTCGGGGTTGGACAGATAGCGTGCAACATCGATCGCCGAAGACACGCTGTCCCTGTGAGGCGATTCCCCCGCGAGGGCCCCGCTCTGAGCACGCTGTCCCCCTGCCAGGGCTTCTTCGGCACACACTGTCCCCAAAGTGGGGGACAGCGCGGAAGAAGATAGCCGGAGGCGCCACATTGCACGCTACCTTTCCAATGCCAATCGTAACCTCCCACCTCGAAAGTGGAGGCGGTCAGGGTGTTCTGACTGGAGGATGATGAGAAAATCTGATAAGGAGGGACAAGGGCAAATCCGCTCAAACTCGATCCCCAGACCCCTCTCGAAGTCCATCTGGCGCAGTTTTTCACCCCGGATCCATTTTTGACTGTCGTGGGGCCCGAACACGAAAACTGGAGGCTAAAAAACAACAAAAAACTGCCCCCGACTCAGAACCTCGAACCTCGCCCCCTCCTTCCTGCTTGCTGGAACGAGTGCTGGGCCATCTGAGATCTGAGACCCCAAGCCTGCTGCAAGCCGTTTCAATACTTTCGCGAAAATACCGCCCGCGACCGGCCCCGCCCTGTACCCCCCTCCCTCTCCTGGCATTCCCAGACGGCGCCGGCGCGAATCGTGACATGACCGGCCCCCCTCCCCCCGCCCCCTTGGTCACGATCGCTATCGCCAAGGAATTCGAAGCACGGTCTCTGACCGTGAACCTCGAAAGCCTGGAACATCGGGGACGCACCAACCCTGGGTCAGCACAAACCCAGGTCCGCAAGGGCCCCGTCGCGAAGCCCGGCCAGCCGGGCGGTAGCTCCCGAAACCCACGCCAGCGCAGGGCGGGAAAGAGGAATCGGCCCCACGTGGCTCCTAAACGAGGGTCAGCCAGAGGGGGTTGACAGCCCCCGGTCAGCGCTGACCCCCGACGTGAAGATCGTGTCATGACGTCGACCCCCAAAACTTCTCGACGCATTCGCCAGAACCGGTTTTGCATCCCGAGACGTTCGTTGACGGCCCCGAGGCCTGGGAAGGGCCCCCCGAACCCGAAAATGGTGAAAAATTATCCGACGTGGTTGATGAGGCGGAGAAGGAGCAGGAGGAGAATGAGGAGAAGGAGGAGGAGGAGGAGGAGGAGGAGAAGGAAGAGGAGGAGAGAAAGGAAGGAAGGGAGGAAGGAAGGAAGGAAGGAAGCAAGCAAGGAAGGAAGGAAGAAAGGAAGGAAGGAAGAAGGAAAGGAAGGAAGGAGGGAGGGAGGGAAGGACAGGAGGAGGCGGGGGAAGGAGGAGGAGGAGGAGGAGGAGGAGGAGAGGAGGAGAAGGAGGAGGAGGAGGAGGGGAGGAGGAGGAGGAGGAGGAGGAGGAGGAGGAGGAGGAAGGAGGAGGAGGAGGAGAAGGAGGAGAAGGAGGAAGGAGGAGGGGGAGGAGGAGGGAGGAGGAGGAGGAGGAGGAGGAGGAGGAGGAGGAGGAGGAGGAGGAGGAGGAGGAGGAGGAGGAGGAGTGGAGGAGGGGGAGGAGCAGGAGGAGCAGGACGGAGCAGACGGAGCAGGAGGAGCAGGAGGAGCAGGAGGAGAAGGAGGAGGAGCGGGAGCAGGAGCAGGAGGAGGAGAAACGTTCGGACTGCGCACAAACCACGCCTCAACAGGCCCCCCGTGAGCCCCGAGAGCCCCCACGTCGGCACGGCGGGCCGCTCGCTCCCAGAGGGGCGGCGCGGCGGCCCGGCCGCGCCCTCCGGTCCTGCCGGGCCGAGCAAGGGGCGCCCCCGGCGCGGCCTCCCACGGCGGCCGCGGCTCGCCACCGAGCGCACCTGCGCTGGGGGTCGTGCGAGGAGGATGAGGAGGAGGAGGAGGAGGAGAAGAAGGAGGAGGAGGAGGCGGAGGAGGAGGAGGAGGAGGAGGAGGGTGAGGAGGAGGAGGAGGAGGAGAAGGAGGAGGAGAAGGAGAAGGAGGAGGAGAAGGAGGAGGAGGAGGAGGAGGAGTACAGCATCGTTGCACCCAGGCCCGTGCCCACTGGGCCACGGCGTGGTCAGGAGCAGAAGCCTGGCGTGTCGCGCCGCCGGTTGGGCCCAACACGCTTCGGCGCGACACGCCGTCCACGTGCCCAATCTCGAGCGCCAGCACCCAGATGCCAATCCCAAGCTCAGAGGCGGGCAGGGCAGGGGGCCCAGACATTCGCAAAACGAACCCGGCGCGACCCCGATTGATTAGGGGAAAACCTATTGCATGGGCGCATCGCTGGGCGCATCGCTTGGCATCGCTTGGCATTGCTTGGCATTGCTTGGCATTGTCAAGCAATTCCAAGCACACGAGGAACCCAGGGAACCCGAGAAACCCGAGGAACCTCCGAGGAACGGGCAGAGTAACAATGGGAGGCACCGAGTTGTAACCAAGTACGAACCCTTCAGGCAAGCCTATTTGGGGGAAAAACGCGACGGGAGGTTTTGGGCCGTTTGCGGCCACTGGAGGCCTCACCGGGCCCCCCAGCGCGGCCTCCCACGGCGGCCGCGGCTCGTCCAGCGGTATGTCCAGAAAGCGCCCGCCACCGAGCATACACTATAAGATTTCTGAGCGCGCGCGCGTCGCCCCTTCTTGGGGGCGGCGCACACATAGTTTGAGCATAGTTGACTGAGGCCGACCTGCGAGGAGGGAGGACAACTCCTGGGAGGTCTTCGCCAAATTGGTGGCGTGCTATTCACCCCGAGATCCAGGTGTCCCGCTTTTGTCCATGGGGTCCAGGGCTCTGGTCGCAATTTCTTATGATGACATACTTTTGTTGCGCTGTCGGATCTCATGGAAGCAAGATTGAAAATCAATTGAGCTAGACTAGGCCCCATTAGGCCCTGGACTTAGCCAAACTCGCCGGCCCAACGGGCCAGAGGCGTGCTAAGATCTCCGGTATCTGGTTCACAATTCTTCTAGTTCGGGCGCGCGGGGCGGCCCCTGGGGGTCCCCCGGCGAAAAGTACCCCGACCGCAGCCCCGGAAGGTCCCGGGAAGGTCCCGGGAAAGTCTACTCAGAGATGGTTTTCCTCCTGGGTACGGCCTCTCAGGCCCCCCAGAGCGCGCCAAGAGGGCCCCAAGAGGCCCCCAAGACTGCCCAAGAGGCCCCCGAGACTCCCAAAGGACGCTCCAAGACGCCGAAGATGATCCCAAGACGGCCCAAGAAGCCGCCAAGACGCTCCAAGTGGCCTCCAAGAGGCCTCACAAGAGCGCCCCGAGAGGCCAAAATCATAAATTTTACGATGGTTTTGGAAGGATTTTGGCCTTGTCGCATTTTCGGCTTTCCGATGCTCCAAGACGGCCCAAGAGGCCCCCAAGAGCGCACGAAGACGGCTCAAGAGGCCCCCAAGAAGGCCCCCAGAGAGCCCAAACGGGCCCCGAGACGGCCCAAGAGACGCCCAAGACGGCCCAAGAGAGCCCCAAGACGGCCCCAAGAGGGGCCCAAGATGGGGACCACGATCCGAAACCTCAAGCCTTCCGCCCCAAGAGGGCCCCAGGAGGCCCCGAGAGGCCCCCAAGATGGCCCAAGATGCCGCCAAGAGGCCCCCAAGAGACCCCAGGAGGCTCCAAGGAGGCTCAAAAGAGGCCCTACAAGGCTTCAAAAATGTCTCCCAGGCGCCCCCGAACGGCCTCTCAACAGACCCCAGGGCCTCCCAAAGAAGCATCTGGACGACGGCCCTGTTTGGCCCCAAGAGCGCCGCAAGATGCCATCGAGAGGCTTCCTCCTCCGCCCTTTTCTCTTCCTCCTCCTCCTCATATTTATCTTCATCCTCCTCCGTTCCTTCTCATCCTCTTCTCCTCCTCCCCTCCCCCTCCCCATCCTCATCTTCCTCCTTCCGGCGGCGCCGAAATGGCCCCGAGCCCGCGCCGAAGCAGTAGCGATCATGCAATACGGGCCGGCGGAGTGAGCGAAGCGATTGAATAAAGCGGTATTGGGCTGGATCAAGCGGGATCGGAGGTTGGGGGGTGAGATCGAAGCGGAACGGAGAGCCCCCCTACCGGGAAATCGATTTCGGTTTCGTGTTCGTGCCGTGCGTGCGGGCGAGGCGAAGCTGCGTGGGCGGGGGAGAGAAAATTCTCCTGTGGCTGGGCAGCGGCTGGACCAAAAGGTTTTCCGCCCGGCAACTGGCGGCGCGCGGTGTCCCGCCGGTGTCCCGCTGGTATCCCGCTGGTGTCCCGCCGGTGTCCCGTCGTGGCTGGGCCGCAGCCGGACCAAAAGGTTCTCCGCCCGGCAACCGGTGGCGCGCGGTGTCCCGCCGGTGTCCCGCTGGTGTCCCGCTGGTGACCCGCCGGTGTCCCGTCGTTGTCCCGTGGTGTCCCGTGGTGAGATCGATGGTGAGATCGATAGTGAGATCGATAGTGAGATCGAGAATGAGACCTATAGTGAGATCGATCGTGAGATCTATAGTGAGAGGTCGATAGTGAGATCTATAGTGAGATTGATCGTGATATCGATAGTGAGATCGGTAGTGAGATCGATAGTGAGATCGATCGAGTGGGATCGATAGCGAGATCGATAGTGGAATCGATACTGAGATGAATAGTGAGATCGAAAGCGAGATCGATAGTGAGATCGATAGCGAGATCGATAGTGACGTAAACAACTCGACACCAAGGCTCCAGAGAGCGAGCGGCAACGCAACGACCTCCACTGGCATCGTCAGAACAACAATCACCACTGTTGCCCATTGCTGGCCCCCTCCCCCCCAACCTCCTTATCACCCGCAGGGTGGTCGTATAGAAATAGCCGGACTATCCAGGTCTTAACCCAGTTCGGCCAGCTTCAACCGACTCTGATGTTGACCTCCCACGACCTGCATCCCAAGGTGCGGAGGGAGGGCGAGCAAGCAGGCAGGGCACGGGAAGGTCTGGAGACTCAGACTCCCCCCTCGGGTCGTGACAAAATGACGGCGAAGCTGCGTGGGCACGCGAGAGGAATGAACCCGCCGTTGCCAGGGCGAAGTCAAGACAAATGATTTTCCCCCGTCCGTCCGTCCGTCCGTCCGTCCGGTGGCCCTAGCAGTGTCCCGCGGTGTCCCGCTGGTGTCCCGTGGTGTCCCGTGGTGTCCGCGGCTGCTAGGGCGAAGTCAAGACTGATGACTTTCCCCCGTCCGTCCGTCCGACGGTGGCTCGCGGTGTCCCGCGGTGTCCCGTGGTGTCCCGCGGTGTCCGCCGTTGCTAGGGCGAGGTCGAGACAAATGATTCTCTCCCATACGTCCGTGAGTCCGGCGGTGGCTCGCGGTGTCCCGCGGTGTCCCGAGGTGTCCCGTGGTGTCCCGTGGTGTCCCGTGGTGTCCCAAAAAGTGAGATTGATAGTGAGATCGATGGTGAGATCGACAGTGAGATCGATAGTGAGATCGATAGTGAGATCGACAGTGAGATCGATAGTGAGATCGATGTGGTGCCCCGAGGTGTCCCGTGGTGTCCCAAGAAGTGAGATCGATAGTGAGATCGATAGTGAGAACGACAGGTGTCCCGTGGTGTCCCGTGGTGTCCCGTTGAGTGAGATCGATAGTGAGATCGATAGTGAAATCGATGTAGTGCCCCGGGGTGTCCCGTGGTATCCCAAAAAGTGAGATCGATAGTGAGTTCGATAGTGAGATCGGTGTGGCGTCCCGTAGTGTCCCGTAGTGTCCTATTGAGTGAGATCGATAGTGAGATCGATAGTGAGATCGATAGTGAGATCGATGTGGTGCCCCGTGGTGTCCCGTGGTGTCCCGTGGTGTCCCGCTGAGTGAGATCGATAGTGAGGTCGATAGTGAGACCGATAGTGAGATCGAGAGGTGTCCCGCGGTGTCCCGTGGTGTCCCGAGGTGGCCCGTGGTGTCCCGTTGAGTGAGATCGATAGTGAGATCGACAAATGTCCCTTGGTGTCAAGCGGTGTCCCGTGGTGTCCCGTTGAGTGAGATCGATAGTGAGATCGATTGAGTCAGATGTTGGTTCCCCCCCTCTCGCCCCCCCCCCAAACAATCTCCTTCTCACCCGAAGGGTGGAGCGGTGGGAGCAGAATGGGAAGCCCCACATAGTGTTCATGCAATCGCACCCAGCCGTGCTGACAGAAACCTCGTCGTCAGTCATTCGTTGATCGATTGGTTGATTGATACCTGCCCTCATCTTCCACGAATGAGAAAGGCAGCAGCAGGAGCAGCTGCGGGAGTAAGAGGAGGGAGAACGCGACGACGGCGACCACGACGACGACTTCGCAGCGCCAGCCCGCTCCGCGGAAGGACACTGCGACGGCGACGACGACGACGACGACGACGGCGACGGCGACGACGACGACGACGATGACGCCGACGACGACAACGCCGACGCCGACGACCCCGATGCCGACGCCGACTCCGACGCAGACGACGACGACGACGACGCCGACGACCACAGACGACGACGGCGATGACGACGACGACTCAGCCCACTCCGTGGAAGGACGCTGCGACGACGACAAGGACGAGGACGAACGACGACGACAACGACGAGAACGACGACGACGACGACGACGACGACGGCAACGACAACGACGCCGCCGCCGCCGCCACGGCCGACGATGACGAGAATGACGACGACGAGAACGACTACGACGAGAACGACGACAACGACGCCGACGACGAGAACAACAACGACGACGACGACGGGAACGACAACAACGGCCCTGGAGCCTTCCTGGAGGCCCCCGGAAGGCCCATGAAACCGAGGCCTGCCTGGGGCCTCGGGCCCGCCGCGGGCCCCCCCGGCGAGGAGCGGGGAGCGCCTGCGGGCCTCGCCTCCTCCGCCCGCTCCATCTCGCTCAGCAGGGCGTGGGCTTCCAGCTGGCCCGCCATGCCGGGCGGCGGGGGGCGCCCCTCTGGAGGGGTCAGGCGGAGCGGCCAGAGGGGAAGGGCGAGTGCGAGGATGGAGGTTGTCCAAAGGTGGGGAAGAGAAGGAGGAAGGTCGTCGTCGTCGTCGTCGTCGGCGTCGTCGGCGTCGTCGTCGGCGCCGTCAGCGTCGTCGACGTCGTCGTCGGCGTCGGCGTCGTCGTCGGCGTCGGCGTCGGCGTCGTCGGCGTCGGCGTCGGCGGCGTCGGCGTCGTCGGCGTCGACAAGGAGCTGACGATGTCAATGCGATGGCGTGGTCCGATCGCGCTGCATGTAGTTGATCATCTGCACCTGGTACTCGGAGGCCTCCGCCCACGCGTGCAGGCACAGACGCTCCGCGAGCCTGTGCACCTCCGCAGGAGTAGTGGCCATCACATTGAGGCTGGGGGATTCAGCAATAACTGCCTCCCTCAGCATACGGTATGCACCAATACTCCCAGCCCTCGCAGGCCATGAAGTCGTCTTCCCACCATACCGTGTCCGCGTGCCAACGCTGGGCGTAAGACGCAAGGTGCTCCGTGAACGTGTCCTGGCCTCCTTCAAAGCCTGGCGCATCGCTAGTGGCCAAAGTGGAAGAGCACGATCCGGAAGCGCTCGGGTAGGAAATATTAGGACCACTGCCGTCGTGCTGCACATCACCTGAATCGCCCTCAGCCAGATGTGAGTCCAAAAATGACAGATGGTCTCATGTCGTGAAATTGCACAGGTGTGCGTCCGATTCTTGTCGCTGCACGCTTCCTGAGTCGCCATCAGCCAAGTGCGAGGTCAAAGAAATATAATCTGAGACGACCATCGGGAGACCACCCGCTGCAACACAAGTGTCACGCGTAGGAGGGAGTGGTGGTCATCCTGGTGGTGTGGCGACCATTGGCACTGCTGAAGCATCCGCGCTCGCAGTTGGTGTGGCCGGGGGTGCTGTGACAAGGAGGTATTCAACTGTGACTGCGCCGTGTAGGTATCCTTCCAGTCCTGCCAGAGGTGGGGCCCTAGCAGCCGCTGACGGTGGCTGCGAGACCGCTGCTGGCTGACCGATCTGGCCCGAGGCGGCCCGCTTGTGCTCCTCGAAGTCTCGGCGAAGCTCCACGAGGCGGGCGCCAATGGGAGGTGAGTGCGGTGGCCGCGTTGCCAGCCTGCACTGCTGTTGGGGCGGCGGCGACCAGAGCCTGCAAGCGTCCGAGGGCTTGGTCGACCCCTGAGGCAGAGGCCCCCAGCTCGCTCGTTGGGGCGCTTGCCGCCATGACGGCAGCTCGAGCGGTGCTGACCTCCAGGCGAATGGCGTCCACCTCCTGAGCCAGACCCTCCAGCTCCAGCTGCTTGGCCCCGAGTTTGGTCCGCAGCTGTGCGACCTCCTCCTCAACGGCGGCGTGGTCTCGGACCTTGGTTGACTGCCTGTCCAAAGCCCGTCGCAGGAGATCATCTGGGGCTCGATTGGATCGCTCCTGCTTTTCTGCGGCCGCCAGCTGCTTCTTCGCTGCGAGCAGGAGTTCACAATCATCGTCGAGCTGCAGCTTGCGGAGTGCCTGCAAAGCCTTGCGCGCCCGCCCGACGTGGTTAACATCTTCAGCTCGGTGGAGCCGACCGATGCGGCGTCGCGGGCTGAGGCCGGACGTCTGGCAGCTCCCGCCGAGGCAGACCGCTTGGTGCACTGCTGAGGGGGGGGCCCATCCCTCTGCAGCAGGGCGACCTGAGCGATCACGGCCGCAGCGATAGAAGCGATCGTTGCCAGGAAAGTTCCTCTGGAACCCGCACTGGCGGGTCGCCACACACGCCCAGCGGCCTTTGGGGCCCTGGGAGCCATCCCATGGAGCGCCCTTGCCCATGAAAGGCTGGGGCACCTCTGAGCCGTGGTGTCGACAGAGGAGACGTGCAGCGCGATGCACCCGAAGCAGGAGTCGGGCACGGCTTCTCTTCTGGCGCAAGCGCCTGTGCCACCCTGGAGAGGGTGGCCTGCGTCTCTTCCTCTCTGGCGCAGCGGGGGGGGGGGCAGGCACCAGGGCCTCCTCGCCAGCAGCCGCCGCCAGGCCGCCCAGCAGCGGCGGCGTCACGCCAGGCAAGCAGGCGCCTGGCTGGGGGCTCCCGTATGGCGGCGCCGCCCGGCGCGCCCCCGCAGGCAAAACGGCTGCAGGGGGGCGATGGGGGCCGCAGGGAACGACCTGGAGGAGGAGGAGGAGGAGGAGGAGGAGGAGGAGGAGGAGGAGGAGGAGGAAGAGGAGGAGGGCAAGGGAGAAAGGGGGAGGCAGGGGGAGGAGAGGGGGGGCGAGATTCCGGATTGGCTGAGAAGGTGTCGGAGGGGTGTGGGCACCGAGCAATTCGTCCCAGCTTGGGACAGGTCCGCCAGGACGGCAACCTGGAGGCGGCGCGTTTGGACATCACCAACGTGGACCCCGTGGTGGGCACCGCGTACGTGGACGTGGTGACAGACGCTGCGGCCGGGGCCACGACGCCAGCAGGGCGGGGCTAGACCCGGCGCATCAAGGCCGCGGCATCTGCGGCGGAGGAGCGCAAGCTGCGCCGCGCTGGGAGCGTTCGCGCTGGCGACGCTGGGGAGGCCCGGGCGCGAGGCGCAGTACCTCCTGCGCACCTGGGCGGCTGGCGACGCGGTCGTGCTCTCAGCGACGCGCCAGAGCTTACGTAGCCGCCAACCTGCAGCGGGCCTCAGTGTGGCCGCCAGGGCGGCGCGCCTTGCCGCGCTCTCTGAGGCGCTGAGCGCGCAGGGCGCCGCGGGCGCCCTGGCCCCGGAAAGTCAGATCCCGCCCTGGCCCCGGCAAGTCAGACACCGCCCTGGCCCCTCTTCCTCCCCCGCTCCTTAAGCGCGCGGGCGCGCCCAAAGGGGGGGGGAGTCGGGTGGCTCACGTATCCCCGCCTCGCGACCGTCTTCTCCGCCTTCCGGTTCCTGCTTGTGCGTCTTCCTCCTCCTCCTCCTCCTCCTCCTCCTCCTCCTCCTCCTCCTGTTCCTCCTCCTGCTGTTCCTCCTCCTCCTTCTCCTCCTCCTCCTCCTCCTCCTCCTCCTGTTCCTCCTCCTCCTCCTCCTCCTCCTCCTCCTTCGAAGGACCTAGCAGGGCGCGGGCTCGGGCACGCGGTGGCCGAAGTGGCATGTGCGTCACCAGCCTCTGCCCAGGTCGATCCCTCGGGACGGCCCGGGACTGCAGCGGGGGCCAGGGACAGGCGGGCTGCGGGAAAACGGCATCGAGCCGCCAGGGCCGCCAGATCCGCGGGCGGCGAACACGAGGAGGAGGAGGAGCAGGAGGAGGAGGAGGAGGAGGAGGAGGAGCAGGATGAGGAGGGCAAGGGGAGGAGGGGGAGGCAGTGGACGAGATTCAGGAGTGACTGACAACAGCGGAGGCACAGCGCCAGTGCGCCCAGCATTCTGGTCGGGCACCCCCCGGGCGCACACGTGCCTGCTGCCCGCCAGAAGGCATCGAGCTCCCACCCACCTCGACCGCACCATTCCGTTTGGCACAGCTTATGAAGAGGAGGGTGGCGAAGACGACCGTGGCGGCAACGCCAACGACGACGACGACGATGACAAGCGCGACGCCGAAGGCGACGAGGACAACGACGAGGCCGACGAAGACGACGGCGCCACGGCGACGACGAACGACGACGACGACGACGACGACGACGGCGACGAAGGAAGACGGACGAACGACGACGACGACGAACAGCACCCGAAGACGGACGACGACGACGGGGTCGCCGCCTGGAGGGCGGGCGCCGCAGGCGGGTCGCGTCGGCGGCGGGTGCGCAGGGGCGACACGCGTCCGCGCGCTCCGGCGCTCGAGGAGGCCCCGTCTCCTGAGCCGAAGCGGCTGCCGGGCCTCTCTTGCGCAGATGGCCCTTGGAGTGATGATGGCACCACAAGGAGCAGCACACGCTGAGACCTACCTACAGGGAGTAAGGATGAGGAAGGGCAAGGAGATAGGGGCGCAAGAGATCTGGGTAGTAGTCGTCGGACTCCGAGAGTTCCAACTCGAGCGGGGTCCCCCCATCCGACCACATACGCTCATAACCCCCGCAGAATTCCACCCCGAGAAATCTTGGGGTCGCATGGGTATGGGTGCTGGTTGTCAACTCGTGAGAGGGACGCTGAATCAAGAGCGGGCGAGCTTTTTATGGCCACGGCGAGCCCTCAGGCACGAGTGGGTTCCACGACCTAGGTCGAAGGAGCGACCCAAAGACCAGAGACCCTCCTGAGCCAAAAATGGTCCTTACCTTCAGCGCCGTGGCTTCACAGTAGAGACTGGTTGCAGAGGACGCCCAAGAAGACTGGTCTCTTCTGAGGGCAACCTGTGTTGCAGACGTCATGAGGACATGAGGCGATACCAGTAGGACAAATGGGCATGATGGCCCAGGAGGCCAACAAAACGGTCCAAGAGGGCCCCGAGTCGCCAAACGATCGCTCGCGGATGCTCAAGATGGCCTCCAGATGGCCCAAGACATCCAAGGCGCCCCAAGAGGCCTCCAAGAGGTCTCCCAAGAGGGACCCAAAAGAGAACAATCGTTGTCTTCCGTGAGACGTCAGAGAAGGATTTGTGCGTTCTCCCCTTTTCTGCATCCCGACGCTCCATGAAGGCCCAAGAGGTCCCCAAGACCACCCCAAAACGGCCCAAGAGGCCTCCACGAGGGCCTCCAAGAGGGTTCCAAGACGGCCCATGAGCGCCCCAAAATGGCTCAAGAGGCGCCCAAGACGGCCCAAGAGGGCCCCAAGACGGCCCCAACAGGGGCCCGAGAGAGGGAGCACGAACCGAAAATCCGAGTCCTCCGCCCCAAGAGGCCCCCGGAAGGCCCCCAAGAGGCTTCTGGGAGGCCTCCAAGAGGCCTTCAGGAGGCCCCAAAGAGGCCCTGTCAACGCCCGTGCGCTGCAGGCACTTGACGGACAGGCACGGAGAGAGAGAGAGAGAGAGAGAGAGAGAGAGAATCAAAAAACAGGGAGAGAGGGAGAGAGAGAGGGGGGTCAAAGGAGACAGGGGAGGAGAGTGAGTGAGAGAGAGAGAGAGAAAGCACGAGTTGCACTAACATCAGAAAAGCAGAACGAGAGATATGTTTGGGTTCTGCCTAAAAGCATCAGAGAACGCCCTCTGGACGCGAAACTGAGAAAAGGGGGGAAAGGGGGGATCGATCAAGCGCACAGCTGGATTCTGAACATATGTCCTCCGAATCGGCGCAGGCAGAAACGCACCCGAACGTGAAGCAGATTGGCTACGGAGCCGACCCTGGTTGGATGTGCCCACGCAGGGTTCGAGAACATGTGGCCATGTTTGCCCCGATCGCGTGGCAACGACTGTTACTCACATGTACATCTATGTACATGCGTGTGTGTACATACATACATCGAATGCGAAATGACTACGCACATACATCTACCCGTATGTATGCGTAAATGCGTGAAGAGAGGACGACAGAATTAGCCTGGCGAAGGACCCAACCATATGCAGTTGTGAATACCGCGATTCTGGATATCATCTTCGCTCGCGCTCCCTATGGAACCACGAACCGTGTGAGGGGGCGTGCCGACATGCGTGGCCGGGTCCCCAATACGAACAAAGACGATCGCTCTGAGTGCGCGAGACTGAGACCGGGTGAGCCTGAGCGCGAGTAAGTCTGATTGTGAACGTGTCTGCGTGCGAATCAGTCTACGTGCATCAATGTCGACGCCCATGTCGGCACGCCCCTCACGAGGATCGCGCCCGCTTCCTTCCCCTTCTTTTTCTGCCTCTTTGCCCGCGCGCGCCGATGTCCATGGCTGCGGGCGCGGCGCCGCACTGAGTCCCCGCGACGCACGCTGGTCGCCCCGAAGGGGTCCCGGCGACGCGCGCGGGTCGCCCGCTGCGCGGAGCAGAGAGAGTGCTAGCTGGCTGGGTGATAGCGGGCAAGACTCTGGCCGCTGGGCAGAGCGACGACGGGGGCGAGCGAGGCTCTAGGCAGAGCGCAGCGCGGAATTCCCGCGACGCGCGCTGGTCGCCCCGAGAGGGCCCCAGCGACGCGCGCGGATCGCCCGCGGCGCGAGGCCAAACAGTCAGACCGTCGAGAGACGGCGAGTCTCGGGCGGGCCGCGCCTCATGTCAAGCCTCGCGGATAAACTCAGTGAAGCCCATCTCCCTGGCGAAGGCCGTCGCCTCCCTTCAGCACCGCTTCGCGCGCGCCGCAAACTGCTCCAGCTGCTTCCGCAAGCCCCCGGCGGCCCTGCCAGGAAGAACTCGATGCGCGGCGCCCGCATGAGCAGGAGGTCCTCGTGGCGCGTGGCGCGCGAGAGCAGGACGTAGAGCTCCAGCCACCAGTCGTCGTCCTCCTTCTTGCCGTTCCCCACCTCGTGGCGGCCGCAGTCCAGGATCACGCCTTGGCGATGTCGGCCGAGGGAGCAGCGCGCCGGGCAGCCGACGGCCCAGGGCGAGAGTCCACAGACCGAGAGGAGGTCTGGCTGCGGACTGCTCGCGCCCAGCAGGTCTGGCAGTAAACTGCCCCAGAGCGCTGTTCCTTCGCCCCGTCGCCTTCGCGCCATGCGAATTCTGCCACTGGGGCCTTAGGTGGAGCTCCCTATGGGGCCACGAAACTTGTGAGGGGTGTGCCAAAATGGGGCGGCGGCGCCATGCGAGTTCCGCCACTGGGACCCTAGGTGGAGCTCCCTATGGGGCCACGAAACGTGTGAGGGGTGTGCCAAAATGGGGCGGCGGCGCCATGCGAGTTCCGCAACTGGGACCTTAGGTGGAGCTCCCTATGGGGCCACGAAACGTGTGAGGGGTGTGCCACAATGGGGCGGCGGCGCCATGCGAGTTCCGCCACTGGGACCTTAGGTGGAGCTCCCCATGGGGCCACGAAGCGTGTGAGGGATGTGCCAAAATGGGGCGGCGGCGCCATGCGAGTTCCGCCACTGGGACCTTAGGTGGAGCTCCCTATGGGGCCACGAAACGTGTGAGGGGTGTGCAAAAATGGGGCGGCGGCGCCATGCGAGTTCTGCCGCCGGGACCTGGGGTGGAGCTCCCTATGGGGCCACGAAACGTGTGAGGGGTGTGCCAAAATGGGGCGGCGGCGCCATGCGAATTCCGCCACTGGGACCTTAGGTGGAGCTCCCTATGGGGCCACGAAGCGTGTGATGGGCGTGCCAAAAGGGGGCGGCGGCGCCATGCGAGTTCCGCCAGTGGGACCTTAGGTGGAGCTCCCTACGGGGCCACGAAACGTGTGAGGGGTGTGCCAGAATGGGGCGGCGGCGCCATGCGAGTTCCGCCACTGGGACCTTAGGTGGAGCTCGCTATGGGGCCACGAAACGTGTGAGGGGTGTGCCGAAACAGAGACATGCGGAGAGCAAAAGCCAGGATGGGGGAGGAGGGAGGAGGGGGGAGGAGGAGGAGAGGAGAGGAGGACGCGGGGCACCGTCTCTTCAAAACGAGGACCCAACACCACAGGATGGCTGGGAAAAAATTAGCCTGGCGAAGGACCCAACCATATGCAGTTGTGAATACCGTGATTGTGGACCTCATCTTCGCTCGCGCTCCCTACGGGGCCACGAACCGTGTGAGGGGGCGTGCCGAAATGCGCGGCGGGGCCCCCAATACGAACAAAGACGATCGCTCTGAGTGCGCGAGACTGAGACCGGGTGAGCCTGAGCGCGAGTAAGTCTGATTGTGAACGTGTCTGCGTGCGAATCAGTCTACGTGCATCAATGTCGACGCCCATGTCGGCACGCCCCTCACGAGGATCGCGCCCGCTTCCTTCCCCTTCTTTTCTGCCTCTTTGCCCGTGCGCGCCGATGTCCATGGCTGCGGGCGCGGCGCCGCACTGAGTCCCCGCGACGCACGCCGGTCGCCCCGAAGGGGTCCCGGCGACGCGCGCGGGTCGTCCGCTGGTGGGCGATAGCGGGCAAGACTGTGGCCGCTGGGCAGAGCGACGACGGGGGCGAGCAAGGCTCTGGGCAGAGCGCAGCGCGGAATTCCCGCGACGCGCGCTGGTCGCCCCGAGAGGGTCCCAGCGACGCGCGCGGATCGCCCGCGGCGCGAGGCCAAACAGTCAGACCGTCGAGAGACGGCGAGTCTCGGGCGGGCCGCGCCTCATGTCAAGCCTCGCGGGTAAACTCGGTGAAGCCCATCTCCCTGGCGAAGGCCGTCGCCTCCCTTCTGCACCGCTTCGTGCGCGCCGCAAACTGCTCCAGCTGCTTCCGCAAGCCCTCCGGCGGCCCTGCCAGGAAGAACTCGATGCGCGGCGCCCGCATGAGCAGGAGGTCCTCGTGGCGCGTGGCGCGCGAGAGCAGGACGTAGAGCTCCAGCCACCAGTCGTCGTCCTCCTTCTTGCCGTTCCCCACCTCGTGGCGGCCGCAGTCCAGGATCACGCCTGGGCGATGTCGGCCGAGGGAGCAGCGCGCCGGGCAGCCGACGGCCCAGGGCGAGAGTCCACAGACCGAGAGGAGGTCTGGCTGCGGACTGCTCGCGCCCAGCAGGTCTGGCCGTAAACTGCCCCAGAGCGCTGTTCCCTCGCCCCGCAAGTTCCGCCACCGGGACCTGGGGTGGAGCTCCCTATGGGGCCACGAAACGTGTGGGGTGTGTGCCAAAATGGGGCGGCGGCGCCATGCGAGTTCCGCAACTAGGACCTTCGGTGGAGTTCCCTATGGGGCCACGACGCGCGTGAGGGGTGTGCCAAAATGGGGCGGCGGCGCCATGCGAGATCCGCCACTGGGACCTTAGGTGGAGCTCCCCATGGGGCCACGAAACGTGTGAGGGGTGTGCCAAAATGGGGCGGCGGCGCAATGCGAGTTCCGCCACTGGGACCCTAGGTGGAGCTCCCCATGGGCCACGAAACGTGTGAGGGGTGTGCCAAAATGGGGCGGCGGCGCCATGCGAGTAGTTCCGCCACTGGGACCTTAGGTGGAGCTCCCTATGGGGCCACTAAACGTGTGAGGGGTGTGCCAAAATGGGGCGGCGGCGCCATGCGAGTTTCGCCACCGGGACCTGGGGTGGAGCTCCCTATGGGGCCACAAAACGTGTGAGGGGTGTGCCACAATGGGGCGGCGGCGCCATGCGAGTTCCGCCACTGGGACCTTAGGTGGAGCTCCGTATGGGGCCACGAAACGTGTGAGGGGTGTGCCAGAAGGGGGCGGCGGCGCCATGCGAGTTTCGCAACTGGGACCTTAGGTGGAGCTCCCTATGGGGCCACGAAACTTTTGAGGGGTGTGCCAAAATGGGGCGGCGGCGCCATGCGAGTTCCGCCACTAGGACCTGGGGTGGGGTTCCCTATGGGGCCACGAAACGTGTGAGGGGTGTGCCAAAATGGGGCGGCGGCGTCATGCGAGTTCCGCCACTGGGACCTTAGGTGGAGCTCCCTATGGGGCCACGACACGTGCGAGGGGTGTGCCGAAACAGAGACATGCGGAGAGCAAAAGCCAGGATGGGGGAGGAGGGAGGAGGGGGGAGGAGGAGGAGAGGAGAGGAGGACGCGGGGCGCCGTCTCTTCAAAACGAGGACCCAACACCACAGGATGGTTGGGAAAAAAAGAGACAGAGAGAGAGAGATATATAATGTGTCTTTACGAAAAGTGCGCGCACGCACCCCGCATCCATCAACAGGATTGTTGGGGGTGGGATGCGCTGGCACGCGCTCGCGATGCTCGTGTCCCAGCCCCCCACCCTGCCGTGGCCGCGGTTCCCTCCTCGCCTCCACCCCGGCGCCGCCTCTTTAAAACGGGGAAGGCGACATGCCTCGCACTCCCAGCGAACCAATCGATGCGCGACTATCTGCAATCGACGACGGTGGTGGACGACCAACGACGAACAATCACAAACGGGCGAAAAACGACGGACGACGGACGATGAACGACGACGACGAATGACGAACGACGGACAACGAACGGTGACCAGGACGACGACTCGACGAACGACGAAGGGCGAACGACGACGAACTACGAACGACAAGCGAAGAGCGTCGAACGACGCCGCACATGCGGGCGCACCGCGACGCGACCACCGCGCGGGGGGCGGTCGGGGAGCCTGCATGGGAAGAGAGTGGAAGGCTTTCTCGGCTCGCGCGTCGCATCGGCGGCGGCCTCGACGCGCGATTCTCGCGCGCGGGTCGACGCGCGGCGCCACGCAGCCTCCTCGCGCGACCGAGTAACGCTCGCGCACGCAGGCAAGGACTCGCGCGTCGCACCATCGACCCGAAACGCAAGTGCTCGCGGCGGGGCCGCGCGCAGCGTCAGGCAGACTCTTCGCGCGACGGGGCAGCGTTCGAGCTCGCGAACGAAGACTCGCGCGTCGCGTCGCCGACGGCCTCCGCACGTTATGTTCGCGCGGGGTGCGGCGTTTAGCGCGCCGTATCGGCGATGGCTTCGGAATGCAAGTTCTCGCGCGGGGGTCGGCGCGCGGCGCCAATCAGCTACCTTGCGC
Source organism: Prorocentrum cordatum (assembly GCA_963575745.1). Taxonomy (NCBI): domain Eukaryota; class Dinophyceae; order Prorocentrales; family Prorocentraceae; genus Prorocentrum; species Prorocentrum cordatum. Next base: position 478,705 of record CAUYUJ010014915.1, read on the forward strand.
GAGTTAGCAGCGCTCGAGCGCGCGGGCAGGGCTCGCGCGTCGCATCGGCGGCGATCTCGGAATATTATGCCGTCGCCGCGGTTTCGATCAGCCAAAGTGATGACGCCTCGCTGCGCGACTGGACACGCGCGCACGGATGTCTCTGCGGATGCGCCGCAAACATGCCGCATATGCAGGCAGATCGCTTCGCGACCACCGCGCGGTGTGTGGGGGGGGGAGAGGGGTCTGCATGATAAGAAATTGAACGTTTGTGTCGGAGTCCACCCAGCTTCCCAGGTGCTTCCTGGGGTCCCCTGAAGCTTCGTGGGGCCAATTTCTGGGGCTTCCTGATGCTCCCTGAGGCTCCTTGACGCTTCCCGGGATTTTCTGAAGTGTCCTGGAGCTTCCTGAACCGCCTGGGGAGCGTTTGGGCGTTCCTGGAACGCATGGAGCGCCTGAGTGCGTCTGGGAGCATCTGGGAGCGCCTGGGGCGCCTGAGGAGCGCTTGGGGAGCGCGCGGGGAGCAGCTGGGGGGGCGCCTGGGGGCGCTTGGGCGCCCCTAAGGCGCATGGGAACTCCTGGGAGCGTCTGGGAGTGCATGGAAGTGTCTGGGGGCGTCTGGGCGCCTGGAGCGTTTGTGAGAGCCTGCGAGCGTGTGGGGGCGCTTAGGATCGTCTGGGGGCGCCTGGAGCCGCCTGGGGAGCGCCTGGCTGGGGCCCTTGGGAGGGCTTGGGCGCTCCTGGAGCGTCTGGAAGCGCCTGGGGCCGCCGGGGGAGCGCATGGGGCCGCCGAGGAGCGCTTGGGCGCTCCCAGGACGTGTGGGAGCGTCTGGGAACAGATTGGGCGTCTCGGAGAACGTGGAGCCGCCTAGAGGGCGCCTGGGGCTGCCTGGGGGCGTTCGGGCGTTCCGCACTTGGGAACGCCTGGGGCTCCTGGGTAGCGCCTGCACCCCGCTTGGGAGCGTCTGGGCGCTCCTGGAGCATCCGGGAGCGCCGGGGAACGTTTGCAAACTCCCGGGAGCGCCTGGGAGCGCCTGAAAAGTTTTTCGGTGGCTGGGCGCTACTGGAACGCCTGGCAGCGCCTGGAAGTATCTCAAACGTCTGGGGGCGCTTGGGGCCACCTGGGGAGCGCCCGGGTTTGCTTGGGAGCGCTTGAGCGTCCGTGGGGCGGCTGGGTAACGCCTGCACGCCGCTTGGGGGCGTCTGGGAGCGCTCCTGGAGCGTCTGGGACCACCTGCGGAGCACTTGGGGGCGCTTGGGAGCGACTCGGGGGAGCGCCCAGGAGAGTCGCAGGCGCGTAGCTTCTTCTGCTACAGGGGACCGCGGCATCGGGGACGCCGATCGTATGGTCCTTGTTGCACAGAGCCCGCATGCTGGCGCAATGTTTGACCAGGCGCCGCTCACCCTCTGGAAACTCCACGGACTGAATAGAAGTGGGGGGCTCTTTGCCTGGAAAGTTAGCGGCGGTCGCTCCAGAGAGGGAGCAATGCCTTCTGTGCGAAGCCAAAGAGGAGGACGGCGTAGCCCGCCTTACGCACCGCTCGGAGGCGGGCGAGCTAACTCTCGCCCGCCGACGTAATGCAGCTGGCGCTTTGCTGCACGCTCCGGCCATCAGTCGCTCGCTGCCTGACGATTGTCAGGACCGGCGTTCGCTCCGAGAGAGAGCGAGGGAGAACAAAAACGAGAGGTAGAGAGAGAGAGAGCATGAGACAGAGCCAGAGGCGGGGGAGAGAAGAGGTCCGGGCCTTGATTACCACGTCCAAGTCTGACACATCCGTCGCCTGCGAGAGGGAGGGCACCCCATCATCCCTCCTCTCTCCTCGTTCACCCCCATCGCTCCATCTCCCCTCCTCCCTCCTCTCCTCATCTATTATCACTCCCCCGCGTCATCATCATCATCATCATCATCATCATCATCATCATCATCATCATCATCATCATCATCATCAACATCATCATCATCATCATCATCATCATCATCATCATCATCATCATCATCATCATCATCATCGTCATCATCATCATCATCATCAACATCATCATCATCATCCCATCATCATCATCATCATCATCATCATCATCATCATCATCATCATCAGCATCATCATCATCCTCATCATCATCCTCATCAGCATCCTCATCATCATCATCATCATAATCATCATCATCATCAGCAGCATCATCATCAGCATCAGCATCAGCATCAGTAGCAGCAGCAGCATCATCAACATCATCATACTCATCATCATTATCATCATCAACATCATCATCAGCAGCATCTCCAGCAGCATCGTCATCATCGTCATCATCAGCATCAACATCATCAGCATCACCCTCATCAGCATCAGCATCATCCTCCTCATCATCATCATCATCAGCAGCATCATCATCATCATCAGCATCATCATCATCCATCATCATCAGCATCAGCATCAGCATCAGCATCAGCATCAGCATCATCAGCATCAGCATCAGCATCAGCATCATCATTCATCATCATCATCATCATCATCATATCATCATCATCATCATCATCATCATCATCATCATCATCATCATCCGCATCATCATCATCATCATCATCATCATCATCATCATCATCATCATCATCATCATCATCATCATCATCATCATCATCCGCATCATCATCAGCAGCAGCAGCTTCATCATCATCATCATCAGCAGCAGCACCATCACCAGCATTTCTCGCCCTCCCTCCTCCACTCCATTTCCCAAGGCCCCATCGGATACCCTACTTCTTCGTGGCCTCGCCGTCTGCTCCTTCATTCCCCTGCCATACCCACGTCTTCCTCAGTCCGAGGGGCGTGCCGAGATGGGCGAGCTGCGGCATGCGCCTGCGCCCACTGAGGGCCGCACTCAGGTGGAGGGGGCACGCAGCGCGTGAGGGGTGCGCCGACACGGGCGGAGGCAGGCGCAGGAGGAGGAGGTGGACGGGGATGCGGAAGGAATGATGGGAAGGAGTGCGAGGAGCAAAGCCTAGAGGGGGCGGCGCGTGGCTCCCCGCCTACACGCCCCAGCCCAGGCGGGAGGCGGGGGGCCCCTGCCTGCCGCGCAGCAGGGAAAGGTCACCGGTTGGCGCCCGCCGAGCCACTGCTTGGAGGCGAGGGAAGCAGGGCGACGTGCGCGGCGCTGCGGATGTAGAGCGAGGACGACGACAACAACACAGGAGGGCTCGGGGCTCGGGGGGAAAGAAGCAGCGCCCCGGGGGGAGCTCCACGGGCCTCTGCACGGGTGCGCTCTGACCAGAACTTCGAGGCGAATACAGCCGTGGCGACGAGGGACTGGCAGCGGCACAGGGTACAGGGACATGTTCGCCCTCTGAGCGTCAAGTCCTCGATTCCTCGATGCCCCCTCCCGCGGGAGAGCCCCAGCCGACGATGGCCTGCGTCGCCGCGGCGCCCGTGCCCGCGGGGTAGAGGTCGGAGTCCTCCGCCGTTCGCCGTGGAGCGCGCGTGGGCCAGCGCGGCGGGAGGAGACCTAGATGCTCGCTCTGGGGACCCTCCCGGAGCCACTCGCTCCACTCGATGCGTCGATGCTGCGTCGCACGTCCGTCGAATCGGGTCGAGCTCGGGTCGGACCCGACTCGTCGGGTGAGCCCCAGGACCCAGGAAGGTCCATGGAGCACGCTTCAAGGGAGACGGAAAGGTGGGGGGGGGCAGAACCTCAGGCCTCCCAGCGATTGGAGAACAGCGGTGGCCGAATCGCTCCGCAGCTCCCGGCGTCCAGGACGCCGCCCGCGAGCGGCGGGGAACTGCCCGGAGCGAAAGGCGGGCCCCTCGGAGGGGGGGTCGAGAGGCTCAGGGGGCACAAAAACCGAAGAAAACACGCGGAACAGGACGCGACGTCTCAGACATCTGGCGACGTGGTTTCCCAGACATTCTGGAGCACCAACGCTGCAAGATTGTAAGACACATGGTCGGCACGGCGCGGAACATGTTTCGCATTCTGTGGGACGTACAAAGATAGACTAGTACTATACACATCCTCCTTGGAGGCGCGCGTCCGACCCGAACATATGGTATACCCATCTTGTACTATATATATATATATATATATATATATATCGCTTCCCGGGCCGGTGTGGCCAGAAAGCGCCCGCCACGACGCATGTGCTATAAGATTTTTCTGTGCGCGCGTCGCCCCTAGGGGGGGCGACGCACATATAGTGTTAGGATGTTGGGCTGACGCCGATTCTAGAACACGAGCACGGCACAGCACGGCACGGCACGTGACTCGCAGTCAAGGCCACGGGCACGGCAGAAGCATGACACGTTGCTGGACCGCAGGCACGCCACGGCACGGCACGGCACGTTCGACGCGGCACGGCACAGTTGTCGCCTTCCAGAGCACAGGCACGGCACATCACGGCACGCAATCACGACACGGCACATTTCTCGCGTGCTACAGGGCTAGAACCCTCCCACGGCAGGGCACGCAGGCACGGCACGGCACGCAGGCACAGCACGGCACATCGTTGTTTCCCCTTCGAAGACGCGGGCACGGCAGGGGCACGGCACGCGGCAGCGGCACGGCACAGTTGCCGCACTCTCTATAGCACGGACACGGCACGACACGGCACGCAGGCACGACACGGCACGGCCATCGAATTCAAGACCGCAGGCAAAGCATTGCATGGCACGGGCAAGGCTTGGCACTCTGGCGGCACGCTTTTCGTATTTCTAAATGCAGAGACGGTTCTCTGAAAATAATTGGGACCCCTTCCAGCATTCGCTGTAAAGGGAATGCCATCACCCACCCACCCACCTAAAATTGTATCTCCGAAAATACCTCACTCCACTCACCCGCCAAAAAATGCAACCCAAACCAAACGTAATTCCTTCCACCGCTTAAAACTGCAAACCGACTATCCTCACCCACCCGCCTACAACTGCAACCCGCATATCCTCACCAACCCGCCTAAAACTGTAACCCAACAGCCCTCACCTCCCGCGGAAAAAAAACACTATCTACCCGCGCTGGCAATTCAATCCAACTCGGCTCAATTCAACCCACCTCGCGACAATGAAAAAACGGGCTGGCCCAATCCTAATTAAGTATCCCCCTTGTTTTTCAATGCCACCAACATATCCTCACGTCCTGGCCAAAAAGTGCCACGTACAATACAAGTCCTCACTCCCCCTAGCGCGGAAACTGTCTGCAAAATATCCTCACCCCCTGGCGTAAAACTGCCCGCAACACAATGATCCTCACTCCCTGGCCGTATCCTCACCGTCAGGCCCAGACAGACAGCGGTGACTCCGAGGAACGCGCCAGATGTGCACACCCAGGACCCCTTCATGACGCCGTGGCCTGTTTTCCCGTGGCGCGGGTCCCCCGTAGCTCTGGACCACTGGGGGCCGCTTTCGGATGGCTGGGGGGGGCCCGAGAGCAGACCGCCGCCTGGTGGATTGATCCTCGGGGACCTCGGTAAACGGTGGATATGGATTACGACCACCCTTCGATCTATTCATCGATATCACTATCGATATCGCTCTATAGATACCCTTATTTATCGATTTCACAATCGAGCCCATTGGCGATATCACTGTCGATGTGTCGACCGATCTCAATATCGGTCTCACACGGGACACCACGGGACACCACGGGACACCACGGGACATCGTGTCACGGGACACCGCGGGACACCATGAGAAACGGGCGGGACACCCCCGAGCTACCGCCGGCCAACCGGGAAGCGTAGAGTCAGTGGGTTCAGTTTCGCCCTGGCCTCGGCGGGTTCATTCCCCCCGCCAGGCCACGTGGTTTCGATTTGAATACGCCCACGACACAAACACGGCACCGAACCCGATTTCCCCGGGGGTCTCCGTTTCAGATTGAATTCACACCCAAACTTCCGATATAGTTGGCCACTCCACGGACCGGATAAATCTAGATGTGTATATTTGTATGTGTGTGCGCGCCTGTCCGTATGTATGTATGCATGTATGCATGTATGGTTATAATGTACGAATGTGTAGAAATATGTAGATACATGAATGCACATGATCATAACTAAAAGCATACATGCAAGCATGCATATATACATGCGTACATACATACATACATACATACATACATACATACATACATACATACATACATACATACATAAATACATACATACATGCATGCATGCATACATACATACATGCATGCATACATACATACTTACATACATGCAGACATGCGCACAAACATGAATGTATGCAGGCATACATGTTTACATGCATACATACGTGCATGCATACATACACACAACATATGTACATAAATACAATTATGGATATCTGCATACATACGTACATATATATGTATATACATGCATGCATGCATGCATGCATGCATGCATACATACAGACATACATACATACATAGATACAGACGTACATACGTACGTACATACATACATGTGTGTACGCGCGTATCACGGAATAGCCCGACTAGCGGTGCGATCGCGGTGAAAGAGGGGCTGGGGGTGACGTTGATGCCTTTTTACCTAACAGCGAAGACTGATAGGTTTCTAGTGGGCTCAAAAGACAACATCTTGACTCCCCAAGGGGGTCTGGGCGGGTGCCGGGAGAAGCCGGAGAACCCGGGGACTCCCCAGGACTCCTATACATTCCTGCAGTTTCCTTTGGGTTCCTACAGATTCTGTTCCCAGAACACCATTCCCAGGCCACATTTTGAATGCCCGGAGCCAACTGTACGCCACTTCGTGTTCTTCGTGTTCCCAGAACACCATTCCCAGGCCACATTTTGAATGCCCGGAGCCAACTGTACGCCACTTCGTGTTCTTCGTGCTCCCAGAACACCATTCCCAGGCCACATTTTGAATGCCCGGAGCCAACTGTACGCCACTTCGTGTTCTTCGCGCTCCCAAAACACCACTCCCAGGCCACATTTGAATGCCCGGAGCCAACTGTAGGCCACTTCGTGCTCTTCGTGTTCCCAGAACACCATTCCTGTACCACATTTTGATTGCCCGGAGCCCACTGTGGGCCACTTCGTGATCTTCGTGGCCCTCGAACACCAGTCCTGTGCCAGATTTTGAATGCCCGAGCTGAGGCAGGCTGAGGCCGAGGCAGGCTGAAGCCGAGGCAGGCTGAGGCTGAGGCTGAGGCTGAGGCACGCCGAGGCAGGCTGAGGCTGAGGCTGAGGCAAGCTGAGGCTGAGGTTGAGGCAGGCTGAGGCCGAGGCAGGCTGAGGCTGAGGCTGAGGCAGGCTGAGGCTGAGGCTGAGGCAGGCTGAGGCTGAGGCTGAGGCAGGCTGAGGCTGAGGCTGAGGCAGGCTGAGGCTGAGAGGCAGGCCTGAGGCTGAGGCTGAGCTGAGGCTGAGGCTGAGGCTGAGGCAGGCTGAGGCTGAGAGCCGAGGCTGAGCTGAGGCTGAAGCTGAGGCAGGCTGAGGCTGAGGCTGAGCTGCTGAGGCTGAGGCAGGCTGCGGCTGAGGCAGGCTGAGGCTGATGGCAGCAGGCTGAGGCTGAGAGGCTGAGGCTGAAGGCTGAGGCTGAGGCTGAGGCCGAGGCAGGCTGAGGCTGAGTCCGAGGCAAGCCGAGGCAGGCTGAAGGCTGAGGCTGAGGCAGGCTGAGGCTGAGGCTGAGGCAGGCTGAGGCTGAGGCAGGCTGAGGCTGAGGCCGAGGCAGGCAGGCTGAGCCTGAGGCTGAGGCAGGCTGAGGCTGAGGCTGACGCAGGCTGAGGCCGAGGCAGGCTGAGGCTGAGGCTGCGACAGGCTGAGGCTGAGGCAGGCTGAGACTGAGGCTGAGGCAGGCTGAGGCTGAGGCTGAGGCTGATACAGGCTGAGGCTGAGAGGCTGACGCTGAGGCTGAGGCAGGCTGAGGCTGAGGCTGAGGCCGAGGCAGGCTGAGGCTGAGTCTGAGGCAAGCCGAGGCAGCCTGAGGCTGAGGCTGAAGCTGAGGCTGAAGCTGAGGCAGGCTGAGGCTGAGGCTGGGGCAGGCTGAGGCTGAGGCAAGCTGCGGCTGAGGCAGGCGGAGGCTGAGGCTGATGCAGGCTGAGGCTGAGGCAGGCTGAGGCTGAGGCACTCCGAGGCAGGCTGAGGCTGAGGCTGAGGCCGAGGCAGGCTGAGGCTGAGTCTGAGGCAAGCCGAGGCAGCCTGAGGCTGAGGCTGAGGCTGATGCTGAGGCAGGCTGAGGCTGAGACAGGCTGAGGCTGAGGCTGAGGCAGGCTGAGGCTGAGGCAGGCTGAGGCTGAGGCCGAGGCAGGCTCAGGCCGAGACAGGCTGAGGCTGAGACTGAGGCTGAGGCTGAGGATGAGGCCGAGGCAGGCCGAAGCTGAGACAAGGTGAGGCTGAATGGGGGGGGGGAGGGGGGGGGGGAGGAGGGGAGGCTGAGGCAGGCTGAGGCCGAGGCAGGCTGAGGCCGAGGCAGGCTGAGGCTGAGGCAAAGGCAAGCCGAGGCAGGCTGAGGCTGAGGCTGAGGCTGAGGCTGAGGCAGGCTGAGGCTGAGGCAGGCTGAGGCTGAGGCTGACGCAGGCTGAGGCCGAGGCAGGCTGAGGCTGAGGCTGAGGCAGGCTGAGGCTGAGGCCGAGGCAGGCTGAGGCTGAGGCTGAGGCAAGCCGAGGCAGGCTGAGGCTGAGGCTGAAACTGAGGCAGGCTGAGGCATCCGTAGGAATCCATAGGAATCCTTAGGAATCCCTAGGAATCCTTGGGAATCCGTAGGCATCCTTAGGAATCCGTAGGCATAGTTAAGTTTTCTCAGGAATCCTTAGGAATACTTAGGATTCCCTAGGAATCCTTCGGAATCCCCAGGAATCCATAGGAATCAGGATTCCTTCTAAGGTTTCCTAAGGATTCCTATGGATTCCTAAGGATGCCTAAGGATTCCTTAGGAATCCCTAGGAATCCCTAGGATTCCATTGGGTCCTAAGGCCGTTGCCACTGTGACTGTCATTGCGAATGCGACTGAAACTGCGAGAACAGCAGAATTCTACAACTGGATTCTCACCTGAATCTTAAGGGGAATGCTTCCAGATATGCTTATACAAATCGCTGTTAGGTTGCTTTGTCGGGATAATTGTACGGGCGGCGGCCACGGGAGCCGTGTACGCGTGCCCTCCAACCGCTCCGAAGAATCTGATGCCACCTCTTCTGCGACGGGAGTGGGTCACCAAGGATCGGGGGACGAAGACCCGGAGGCGCGGGGTGTGGACCCCGGGACTCCCCACCGGACGCTGCTAGCGTCGAAACCCACCCCCACACCTCGCTCCTCTCGCCCCGTCTCTCAGGCACCGCGGCACCGCCCTACCGAACCGCGCCCGTGCGCGATAGGGAATGGGCGAGGTCCCGAAGCCCTGCCCGCCCTCCTAAAGGCCCTCCGCGGTTGAGAGCACCCCTCCCAGCCTGGACCCCCCCACCCCGCGGCGGAAAGGGAGGGGGGCCAGAAGCGAAACGGGGGGGGGGGGGCCGCAGCGGCGTCCACTGGAAGGTGGGGTTTCAAGGCTATCCCGTCAGCGCGCCGTAAATCTGCGCACTGGGCCACCCGCCCCGAAGGGTCGCACGGGGCCCCGCGCGCCGCTGCAGCCACCTTCGGTTCTGCCAGCGCGACGTCGTCCGAGACTTGCCGGACAGGTCTGTCACCGCGGCGAATGGCGCGCGCCCGCGGCCCCCCGGTTTTTCTTGCTACATGACTTTGAAGGTTCTGCAAACGCTCACCTCGCTCATTCCTGCGCGCGAAATGTGAACCATCGACTGGTTTTGTTGTTCAACGCAACCGCCCCTATACATTTCTGGGAGCTACGCGGGGTGTCGATGGCGTTTGGTCATACCTGCAACTGCCTCGATGTGTTTTAAGGCAGCGCGCTGGGCCTCGATGCCATTGTGGGGGGGCGCATGCAACAGACTTGGTGCATTTCGGGGGAGGCGCGGGGCCACGGTGGTCATATGGGTGGGGGCGCACACAACAGCCTCGGCGGCTGTATCGGTAAAGTGCGTGGGACCTCGTTGTCTTTGTGTGTCATAGCACGCTATGGCCTCGCCTCCGGGGCCGCGGGCGAGCCGACGCACTCCCGCGGCGCCCGAATTTTCGAAAACCTTAGGCGCCCTTTTATACATTGTTCTGAGATCCCGTGGGATCCTGTGCGAACCCTTGACATTTGCACCCCGGTTTACACGGAAGGGCCTCTGAACCCACAGGGGAGATTATTCTGGTCGCGCGGCGCGGCCATGGGGGGGGGACTTCGGGCGCGCCGCGCAGCGGGAAGGGGGTTACTCAGGGCGCGCCGCGCACGGGAGGCGGCGCGAGGGGGGGGTCTAGGGTGCGCCGCGCAGACCCCGCTGACCCTCAACTTGTACCTCACCAGTGATCTCCAGTTCGACCACAACTCTGACCTCGGTATTCACCTCCGCGATTTAGCCCGGCCTGCAGTTTGACTTCGGCATTCACCTCGGCGTTTGAATCGGACCGCAATGTGGCATCGGTACTCGCCTCGGCGTTTGTCGGGCCTCAATTTTGACATCGGTAACTACCTTGGCGTTTTAGAAGAGCGCCAGATTTGACCTCGGTGCACGCCTCGGCGTTTCACTCGGAAATCAATGATGACTTCGATGGTGGCCTCAATAATGACATCACAGTTGGCATCGGTCTCGCTTGGCCTCTCAGAAATGACGCCAATGCATGGCGCTTGTCCCAAATTGGACATACATCTCGACCTCAAGTTCAGCCTCGGTAGTCCCTTCGCCGTTTCAGTCGGGCCTCAATCCCGATCTCGGCATCCCCCTCGGCGTTCTGGCCGGGCGACATGTTTGACCTCGGGGCTGTACCTCGGGGTTCCAATCGAAGCTGCATTTTGACCTCGGCATCCACCTCGGCTGCTTAGTCGGGCCTCTGACCTCGGCGCCCCCCTCGGCGCAAAATTCTGACCTCGGCGTTCACCGACCAGCCCCGGCCCGAACCCGCCCGAGCCCTGACCCCGACCCGAGCCCGGACCCCGATCCGAACCCTTACCCTTCGCCCGAGGCCCTAAGCCCAACGCTAGCCACCAGCCGCCAGCAAGGAGAGACCAGGCCCCGAGCCCTGGGCCTCAGGCCCTAGGCCCTACCTAGCCTTGGGCCTCACCCCTGGCCCGAAGCCCAGGGCCCCCTCCAAACTGCGGCCTAGGGCGGTCGTAGACCCTTGGTCCTGGGCCCCAGGCCCCTTCGCCCGAGGGCCTGGGCCTATGCGCTGGGCCTAAGGCCCAGGCGCGGGCGGAGGGCCCACGGCCTAGGCGCCCAGGGCTGAATGCGCGGCCGCCTGGGGCCTGGCCGCCGAACAGTCGCACGCGAGACGGCGCGTGAAAGACGTCGCAGCGCTGCACGGCGCACACCCCAAATCCTCGAGACATTTCGCGCGGGGCGTCGGTCGCAGTCGCGCAGCCAGTTCTCGGGATGGCCACCCGCCTGTTCTCGGGGTGGTCACCCGTCGATCGGCCGACTTGCCAGTTCTGGTTACGTCGCCCGCCAGTTCTGGATGCTGTGATTGGTCGCCCGCCAATTCTCTGGATCATCGCCCGCCGCCCAACCAATTCTCGCTCGTCGGTCGCCCGCGAAATCCCCGGTCGGTCGACGGCCACTTTTCGGGCATCACCAAGAAAACGGTCGAGGTATTTTTCAATGGGGGAAGACAAATCATCGCGGTCTTCTGTAGCGCATGCACTTTGATCGAGGCATTACACGTCGCGCGCGGAAGCGCCGAGGCCATTCTCGGCAATTGGAAGGTCTTCCGCGCGGAAAACAACAACAACAACAACAAGCGCCAGGTCGCTTCACGGCGCACGCCAGAAACTTGCGCGTCGGCGGCGGGGCCGAGCAACTGCGCCGGCGGAGAGTTAACTAAACAGGGGTACAAAATCGCACACCCGAACCAGCCCAAGCCCAGATCTCCCATGGCGCACACGACCAAACATCGAGGCGTTTCATGAAGCACACCGAAACCAGCGAGGTGTTTCATGATGCACGCGGGAAATTCCAAGCGCTTCTAAAACCGGCAATCATGGAACAACATGCACCGACGTAGACAGCGAGCTAACTTTCGAGAGATACCCCAACGCAAATTACCGCTTGTGGCAACGCGGGCGATTGTATCAATCGTAAAACGCCTGGGAGGCCCACATCACATCGTCGAGCGCGCGCCGCATCATATCCGCGGCCGCCGCCCTCAACAATCGCCCCTCGTCGCCCTCGGACGCCGCGCCGCGGCCAACCTGCCGGCGCAAGCCTCGAAGGCCGCGCGGGCCCCCGCCGCCATGCTCGCCGAGCACTGCAACGCGAGGTTCGTCCTAAACGCCAGCAAGTTCGCCAAGTTTGGAATCGCCGCCGCCTCGCCCAGCACCAGGCAGGCCCCCCCGAAACGCCGCGATCCCGCGAACCGCCGCCGGAGCTTGGAGACGACCGCGCGGCGCCCCGAACCTTCCAGCGACCACCTGCCCGAGTAGTCGCGCTCGCTCCCCAGGGCCCCAAGTCGCCGCCATGGCCGAAGAGATCGCCGCGTGCTCCAATTGCTCTGTCCATAAGCGCACGACCGCCTGGGGGATGAGGAACTCGACCTCTTCGCCCGTGCAGGTCGCTGCCTTCGACGTCCTCTGGAGCACCTCCTGGCCCGCTGCCGCTGCGCCTGCGCGCCCGGCGGGCTTGCGGACCACCGCCTGCCACGCGTCGTCGCGCCGCGGCAGAAAGTAGTCCCTCTCGGAAACCGCGATCTCCTGCCTCGGGTCGAAGCCCGCGTGTATCCGTACTGGGTCCAGCATGTCGCACTCATCTGATGCCGCAAGCGGCAGCTGCGGCATCCGTCGGCCCCCCGTCCACGAAGGCCAGGCGCTGGGCAAGAGCCAACCGCGATCGTCGCAGCGAAGCACCGCCCACACATCGACGAGGCCGAGCCACGCCACCCCACACTAGGTCCTCGTCCATGACCAACCGCTTGAAGGCCCCGACGAACGCGCCAGGGAAATGTGCTGCTCTCGTCGTCGGGCCATTGCTCGCACCGAAGAACATATCCACATTCTCGACGACCTGCTGGGCCTCAGGTCGAGTAGAGAATCTGTCGTTCTGGTCCACGCCTGCCGCGCGCTCTGCCCACACCATGGCGCGCCAGGTTTGGTTGGGCACCGTCGGCACCGGCGGCCCCGGCAAGCACGCAGTCAATGAAGAGCACGATCGTCGTGGGCCACGGGGCCCAGTGCGCGCGAAAATGCCACCAGCGCATCGTCTCCATGGCCCACACGTGCGGCCTCATCGCGCTGATGCGCGTGCAGCCCGTGATGCCGCCGTGCGCCCGCTCCGGGTCCATGCAGGACCGTGCCGTCTCCAGCGAAGGCACTCCCACCTCTTCGAACAGCGCGACAAGGCGAGGCTTCCCCCGAACCCACTCCTGCGCCTCCAGTCCGCGACGTTTTTTTTCTGCAGCCGCGCGGCACTTCCGAGCGAATCGGGTCCCCGCCATCGCACGGGCCTCCGGCGGCGACGGGACGTCGGACGCTCATCGACTGGCCCCCGCCCTGAGGCACGCCGAAACGTCCCCCAGTATGACCCATTCACGGCACCCGCGGAACGCCCCCAGCCGCTTCTGCACTGGTTCCTCAATTATCGCCTAGTCCACGAGTTCCCTCCGCGGCCGCCGTGCCCCCTCCACGCTGATGTCCGCGGCCGCCGCCACCTGCACGAGCGTTCCCTTGAACTCGGCCTCGTCCGCCTGAAGCGCCAGGCGCGGGCTGAGGAGATCGTATTCATGAAGCACCTTGCGGGACCACCGCCGCGCGGCGTCGAGGGCGCACAGCAGAAGGGCCAGCATCTGCGCCCAACCCGTTGTTCAAAATCAACCGAACGCCTGAATCCAAGTGGCCACGCACACACACACACACACACACACCGGGCAGAGTGAGAGGATACACCTTCGTATTGGCACACAGGGAAATCTTATCCGTATCCGCCGCCTGCAAAAGTCCCCGTAGATTGATCGCCCAGCGGCGGGGATGGATAAACCCGCGCCTCGGATAGGGGGCCGAAGCAGCAAAAAGAAACTTCGTCGTCGCCGTCCTCGTCGGGCGGAGCTGGAGGGACGCTGGATATACTCATAGAGAGAGAGAGAGAGAGAGAGAGAGAGAGAGAGAGATCCTCGGGGGTATCGTGCGCGCGTGCCTTTTGCACCCCGCGATGCCTAGCATGGGCCCAGCTCCTCGAGGAGGATGGGGACGACAACATGTGACACACGCACTGGCGGCCCCTGGGTGGTGCAGCTAAATTACCCGCACAACCAGGGACGAGAGCGCCAAAAAGTTACGGGAAACCCAACAGAGCAAGTTCGATTGGTGAGCGGCCATGAGAATAGCTCACGGTCGCAAAAGCAGGATGGAGAAGGGAAGAGGAGGCGGAGAAGGACGATGACGAACAGGCCACTGGAGATCCCCTGAAAACCAGCATCTTCACGTGTGAAGGAGAGCACTCGAAAACCTCACTCCTCGAACCCCGATCCCAGGATAGGACACGCTGGGGGGGGAAAGAGGGATAGATGGAGGGATTTGGGGGGCGGAGGGGAGATGGAGGGAAGTGAGGGAGGGAAGGGCTGCGGCCCGCTGCCCTGTGCCACCGCTGCTGCTCGTGCCGCTTGCCCTCCCACCTGCCCCCCGACCCACCTGGTCGCTTTCCCCGCTCGCACCAGACGACGACATAACGACATGAGCATACTTATCTTTTGAGACAATAGTTGCTGAAGGCCCGCGCGGATCTCTCGGATCGTCGCTGGACCACGAGGACGAGGACGTGGGGGGCCAGCGCCGATGCAAGAAATCCGCGCAGACCTCCGAAACTTCATGTTTTAGGTGTGTGCTTCTTCTCCTATGTTTGTCATTGCTCTGGTTATTCTTAGTGCTACTCGACTGGAGCCCAAGTCGAATCGAATCGGCTGCGCAAGGACGCACAACAACGCCATGTAAGCATCGGGCCGCCTCGGATCGTGGGAACATCGGGGCGAACCCGCTCGGGCCGGCCGGAATCGACATCGAACCGGATGGGCCAGATCGAGATGGGCCCTGGACGGGAGGGGAGGAGGAGGGGGAAGAGGAGAACGAGGACGAGGCGGGGAGAGGAGGGGAGAGGAGGGGAGAGGAGGGGAGGAAGAGTGGGGAGGGGAGGCGAGGAAGGTGAGGGAGAGAAGGGATGGGAAGCGAGGGGAAGGGAGGAAAGAGTGGGGAGGGGAGGCGAGGAAGGAGGAAGGGGAGGGAGAGAAGGGATGGGAGGCGAGGGGAGAAGAGGGCAGGATAAGGAGGGCAAGTGAAGGGGGGATGGCGCGAGGGAGGAGGGCGAGGACCAGACGAGGGAGGACGAGGAGGAGACAGGGCAAGGACGAGGGCGAGGGCGAGGCACCGACGAGCAGGGCGAGGGCTGGCCCTGGCCCTGGCCGACGGTGCCGCCGCGTGCCACGCAGATGCTGGGGCCCGAGCCTTGCCCTCCGCGCAGAGCACGCCACCGCCCCTGGCGCCCGGCCGGGGCAGCCCTTGGGCGCCCTGGCGTGAAGGCGGCGTGCAGGCGCCTCCCTCGCCGCTTGCCTCACTCCCCCCCTCACTCCCTCCCTCCCTCCCTCTCTGTCGCTTTCTCTTCCTCTTGAATACGATGTTGTTTCGTACACATGCGTATCTACACATGCTTATACACATATATGGATGCACATAGATATACCTATACATGCAGACACCTTTAAACACAAACACATAAGTGTCTGTGTAGTTATATGGATTATATATATACACATACATATGGTCGCGCCCCCCTGTCATCATACCATTTCGCCTCCTCATCCTCGACTGCATACTTCCTGATTATCTTTGTTTCTCTCTCTCTCTTTCTTTATCTCTCTCTCTCTCTCTTTCTCTGTCTCTCTCTCTCTCTCTTTCTCTCTTATGTGTTATCTCTCTCTTTCTCTCTCCTTCCAAGACCATGTGTTTTCCAGCTTGTCCAGCTTTTCCCAGAGACTCCCTCATTGAAAACCATGTGCTGTCCAGTTGTTTCCAGATGTTCCTGATCTTCCCAGAGATTACCCAGGTGACAAAAAAACATGTTTTCCAGATTTCCCAGATCTTCCCAGAGACTACCCAGATAACAAAAAAAACATGTGTTTCGAGATGTTCCACATATTGCAAATCGTCCCAGAGATTACTCTGAGTTTGCAGCGCACTCTCTGGGAAAAAACTGATATATATATATATATATATATATATATATATATATGGTGTGTGTGGTGTGTGTGGTGTGTGTATAGAAAACACACGTTTTTTTTACCTGGGTGCTCTCTGGGAAAATCTTGAATATCTGGAAAACCTGGAAAGCACATGGTTTTCCACCTGGGTTGTCTCTGGGAAGATCTGATATCTGGAGAATTTGGAAAACACACGATTTGTTTCAATTGGGTAGTCCCTGGGAATACTTGGGATACCTGGAATATCTAAAAAAACACAAGGATTTGCACCTGGATAGTCTCTGGGAAGACCTGGAATAACTGGAAAATCTGAAAAACAGTATCCCGTCAAAGCAACCTGCCAGCGATGTGTATAAGCATATTTGGAAGCATTCCCCTTAAGATTCAGGTGAGAATGCAGCTGTAGAATTCT
>CAUYUJ010014915.1:502789-555289 GCA_963575745.1 Prorocentrum cordatum
CGCCCCAAGAGGGCCCAAGAGGCCCCCAAGAGGGCTCCAAGGATGGCCCAAGATAAGACGCCCCAAAGGCCCCAAGAGGCCCCCAAGAGGCCCTCAAGAGGCCTCAAGAGGCCTCCAAAAGGCCCTCTGGAGGCCTCCAAAAAACCCTCAGGAGGCCCCCAGGACGCCTCCAAGACTCCAGCCAGACGCGACTTGGGAAACGCGGGTCGGGGTGGTCCTCCTCCCCCGCGTTCGGCCTCCAGCCTCGAGCCTCGACCCTCCACGACGACGACGCGACGGCCGGCGGGCGGCGGCGGCGGGCGGCGGCGGCGGCGACGACGACGACGACGACAAAGGCGCTCCTCATCGCTCCTCATCCCCCTCCTCCTTCCTCCTCCTCCTCCTCCTCCTCCCTCCTTCCTCCTCCTCCTCCTTCTCCTCGTCCTCCTCCTCCTCCTCCTCCTCCTCCTCCTCCTCCCTCCTCCTCCTCCTCTCCTCCTCCTCCTCCTCCTCCTCCGGTCCAATTAGAAAAGAGATGATAAGAGAAACGCCACAAGAAAGTGTTCCTTCATGCCCGTGTCCGCAACGCCAGAGGACATCAGGACGATAACAGAGCCAACGTTAGCATTCAAAGCCCGCCACCCTCCGACACGAGGGTTCCCCTATTGCATAAGATGTCTCTTCCCCCGGCTCGAACGGCCCCACAGCGGGATACCACAGGTAACACGCCCCCACGATGGCACCAAAGCCGTCAAAAAACTGCAAACACTTAGAAACCCCAAGAAATTAGCCTGGCGAAGGACCCAACCATATGCAGTTGTGAATACCGCGATTGTGGATCTCATCTTCGCTCGCGCTCCCTATGGGGCCACGAACCGTGCGAGGGGGCGTGCCGAACTGCGTGGCGGGGTCCCCAATACGAACAAACACGATCGCTCTGAGCGCGCGGCCCCACAGCGGGATACCACAGGTAACACGCCCCCACGATGGCACCAAAGCCGTCAAAAAACTGCAAACACTTAGAAACCCCAAGAAATTAGCCTGGCGAAGGACCCAACCATATGCAGTTGTGAATACCGCGATTGTGGATCTCATCTTCGCTCGCGCTCCCTATGGGGCCACGAACCGTGCGAGGGGGCGTGCCGAACTGCGTGGCGGGGTCCCCAATACGAACAAACACGATCGCTCTGAGCGCGCGAGACTGAGACCGGGTCAGCCTGAGCCCGAGTAAATCTGATTGCGAATGCGTCTGCGCGCGAATCAGTCTACGCGCATCAATGTCGACGCCCATGTCGGCGCGCCCCTCACGAGGATCGCGCCCGCTTCCTTCTCCTTTTTTTTCTGCCTCTTTGCCCGTGCACGCCGATGTCCATGGCTGCGGGCGCGGCGCCGCGCTGAGTCCCCGCGACGCACGCTGGTCGCTCCGAAGGGGCCCCGGCGACGCGCGCGGGTCGTCCGCTGCGCGGAGCAGAGAGAGTGCTAGCTGACTGGGTGATAGCGGGCAAGACTGCGGCCGCTGTGCAGAGCGACGACGGGGGCGAGCGAGGCTCTGGGCAGAGCGCAGCGCGGAATTCCCGCGACGCGCGCTGGTCGCCCCGAGAGGGTCCCAGCGACGCGCGCGGATCGCCCGCGGCGCGAGGCCAAACAGTCAGACCGTCGAGAGACGGCGAGTCTCGGGCGGGCCGCTCCTCAGGTCAAGCCTCGCGGATAAACTCGGTGAAGCCCATCTCCCTGGCGAGGGCCGTCGCCCCCCTTCTGCACCGCTTCGTGCGCGCCGCAAACTGCTCCAGCTGTTTCCGCAAGCGCTCCGGCGGCCCTGCCAGGAAGAACTCAATGCGCGGCGCCCGCATGAGCAGGAGGTCCTCGTGGCGCGTGGCGCGCGAGAGCAGGACGTAGAGCTCCAGCCACCAGTCGTCGACCTCCTTCTTGCCGTTCCCCACCTCGTGGCGGCCGCAGTCCAGGATCACGCCTGGGCGATGTCAGCCGAGGGAGCAGCGCGCCGGGCAGCCGACGGCCCAGGGCGTCTGGCTGCGGACGGGTGTGCCGAAATGGGGCGGCGGCGCCATGCGAGTTCCGCCACTGGGACCCTAGGTGGAGCTCCCCATGGGGCCACGAAACGTGCGGGGGTTGTGCCACAATGGGGCGGCGGCGCCATGCGAGTTCCGCCGCTGGGACCTTAGGTGGAGCTCCCTATGGGGCCACGAAACGTGTGAGGGGTGTGCCAAAATGGGGCGGCGGCGCCATGCGAGTTCGGCCACTGGGACCTTAGGTGGAGCTCCCTATGGGGCCACAAAACGTGTGAAACCATGCGAGGGGGGTGTGCCAAAATGGGGCGGCGGCGCCATGCGAGTTCCGCACTGGGACCTTAGGTGGAGCTCCCTATGGGGCCACGAAACGTGTGAGGGGTGTGCCAAAATGGGGCGGCGGCGCCATGCGAGTTCCGCCACTGGGACCTTAGGTGGAGCTCCCTATGGGGCCACGAAACGTGTGAGGGGTGTGCCAAAATGGGGCGGCGGCGCCATGCGAGTTCCGCCACTGGGACCTTAGGTGGAGCTCCCTATGGGGCCACGAAACGTGTGAGGGGTGTGCCGAAACAGAGACATGCGGAGAGCAAAAGCCAGGATGGGGGAGGAGGGAGGAGGGGGAGGAGGAAGGAAGGAAGGAGACGCGGGGCACCGTCTCTTCAAAACGAGGACCCAACACCACAGGATGGTTGGGAAAAACATTAACACATTTATCGACAACTACACAGCTCCCGACGCCGCAGCTCCACACTGCAAACGACCACTCGGACAGGCGACCACGGTGCGACATTATGGGCCGGCGGAGTGAGCGAAGCGATTAATAAACTCTACTCAGAAAGGCCGGACGAGGAGGAGGAGGAGGAGGAGGAGGAGCTCCAGTGCCTGTATACACCACAGCGCTGGCAGCTACGAGCGCCGCGCTACGACCGACGCGCCAATGCCTCTCAGAAACAGAACAACACTGCGTCCCTGAGAGCACCACGCGGCACGCACGCAACCGCTTCCCCTCGCGAGTACCACAGCGTGCCTCTGAACACCACAATAGCCTGCGAGCGCCACAGGACGTCCGCGGTCGCCACCGGACGACCGCCGTGACGTGAGGGAGTGGGGGGGGGGGCGGGGCCGGTCACGCCCGTGATCGCTGGGAGGTTTTCCGAACGGGCTCTAGTCTCTGGGAAGATCAGGATTATCTGGAAAAGCTGGAAACACATGGTTTTCCAATAGAGGAGTCTCTGGGACAAGCTGGAAAAGCTAGAAAACATATAATTATGGAGAAAGAGAGAGAGAGAGAGAGAGAGAGAAAACAAAAAAAAATCAAGAGAAAGAAAGAGAGAGAGAGAGAAACCAATAAAGAACTAGAGAGAGGGAGAGATAAAGGAAAATAAGCAGTCGAGGACGAGGAGGCGAAAAGGTATGATGACAGGGGGGCGACAATATATATAATATAAAACACAAACGTATACATATGTCTTTATATATCGATACATATACATATACATATGTATAATGGCGCATGTACAAATACATGTACATAAACCTATAAACTGCAATGCATGTATATATATATATATATATACATATATATGCATACATATACATACATAGGCATAATCATACATATGTACATATATATATATATGTATATACACATATACATATATACATATACATATATAAATACACATGTAAAACACAGACATGTGCAATTATAGAGTATACATATACATCTATGTAGACATGTATATATATATATATATGCACATACATTTGCATCTACACAAACATATACATACACACATGCATACCCACATGCAGCTACCTATATATATATATATATATATATATATACATATACATATACATATGCCTATATCTACACCTATAAACGTACATTATATACGTATAATGGTACACATACATAAACATGCACATATACATATACCCATACATGTTCATATACATATACACATACATATACTTATACATAGATATGCACGTAAACGTATACACACACATATATATATATATATACATGTACACACATACATGCATATATATAATGTATCTATACATATAGGTTCCCTTCCTTCCTTCCCGCCCGTCCTCCCCCTTCCCCTCCGTCCCTGATGTCCATCCCTCCGTCCTTCCCCCCCCCATCCATCACTGTTCTTCGCTGCCCGTTCTGTCCATTGCCCTCCGCCTTCCTTGTGTGATTCGTGTTCCCGCTATGTATCGACCAATGTGGATGGTGTTGAAGCCCATCTTCTGGGCGCGACAAGCACGGCGAACAACTACTAAAAGCAACGCCCGCGCTGATACATCTGGCGGCGCTGCGATTCCAACGCGCGTGAACGTAAAGGGAGAGAGAGGAGAAAGAGAAGCGAAGAGAGAGGAGGGGACGAGAGATGAGGGATAACGGGAAGGAAGAGAGGAGGAGGAGGAGGGATGAGGAGACAAGAGGAGGAGGAGGAGGAGGAGGAGGAGGAGGAGGAAAAAGAGGAGGAGGAGGACGAGGAGGACTAGGACGACGAGGAGGAGGGGGGGAAGGGGAAGGAGGAGGAGGACACAACGCCGATGACCAGTTTTGCAACTGACGAACAGGAGCACGGGCCACCATTGGGCACGAGGCCCTCAAAATTTGACGAGCTTCTTGCCCGTCTAAGGGTGTCTGCCAGCTCTGATCGCAGTTATGCTAGATCGCTGTCTAGATATGGCTGGCATGTCCTCGGCTGGACCCATGCAGTCCAAATCGAGGTTATCTGCGGGAGCATGGGAAAAAGCTTGGTAGGAGCCGCACA
The DNA here is from genome assembly GCA_963575745.1 of Prorocentrum cordatum. NCBI lineage: Eukaryota > Dinophyceae > Prorocentrales > Prorocentraceae > Prorocentrum > Prorocentrum cordatum. The sequence continues at coordinate 507,591 of CAUYUJ010014915.1, forward strand.
GGGTGCAAACCATGGCACATCCTTGGGTCACCAACATCTGGCGCCCACGGAGCTCGACAAGAGCTCCAGATTGCGGACCCGACGATTCGCCATGAGCAGGAACCCCTGCCGAGCCAGACGCGCTAGCCTCTACAACGCCAGCCCACTTTAGAGCCGTTCTCACGGCCTCAGTCTGCATACCACGAGCATCTTGTAAGTCCAGGCCCCTGGCAGCCATCGACAGTTGCTGAGGGGGGGGGAGGGGGGGGAAAGGGGGGGGGGGAAGGGGGGGGAAGGACCGAACGAGCAAATTGGCCAGGCTACCAGGTGTCCTGGCCACACACAAACGTAGCTCACACTGTACCCCCCCCCCCATCCTTAACTCGACGCACCATTTCGTGAAGAGCAAAGTCCAAGTTAGGGGCCGAGAAGGTGGGGGGCCTATAAGAACGAGCAGGGCGGTCAGACCCGCTGCCACGATACGCAGTCTTCGCCGCCGCCCAGCAGCGGAACCTGCCCTGCAACCTGGCCTCAGGCATGTGGAACTCACTATTCCAGACGATCGTTTCTGGACAGCCGTGCTCCAATGCGCCCCCGCTCGCAAGCCAGTCAGCCCACCAGTCGAGGTAGAACTCAAACGAGCGAGGGGGGTCGACGGCCTCATCCAGAGACATGCGCGCTGGCATGCAGCAAAACCGTAGAGGACGAGCATCGCCCACGGTCGCGAACAGCCCTCTCCAGATGTCGGCACACGTCGCCCGCGCGGCCGCCCTGCCTTGGCGCCTGGCAGAACCTTCACGATGCTGGGCGTGCAGATCGGTGACCACGAGCGCCACCGCCGGCAAGAGTCTGAGCGCCTGGAGTAAGAGCAGTGCGCCCCGCGCGACCCGGGCCCTGGAGAGCTCCCCAAGCACCTCCTCGCACAGACCCGGGCCACACTTGCACACTTGCACAACTCAGGCCAGAACCACCCGTCAACGCATCCGTCCCCCAGGAATCTGCACACGAGCTCCAGCCCCCCCAAAAAACACCACGGGCATCTTCATGGGCACCGTAGGGAGGGGCTGGGGAGACAGCGGCGTGCGAATACAAATAGCGAGCTGGTCCCAATCGTTGGCCCAAGCCCCGTGATGCCCTTGTCCTTGGGATACCTATACGTGCGGTTCAGCTTGGGGTTCCAGATGAGGCCCTCAGTCAAGGTATCTTCATAGAGCCCAGGGCAATCAAAAATTTGGTGGTCCAGGGCGTCGGGTGCGCCGTTCCTACACGATGGGCGCTCTGGCGAAAATGCGATAGTCTGCTGCAAACATCCGAGTCCTCGTCCACAGGCCTCCAACACATCATCATCAAAGCACCTGCATGCCGGGCTCCGACTGCAGCCTTGGCTCCGCCAGTGCATCTCCTGAGCGATCGTATCCAAACGCGTCCCCCACCAAGACAAACATCCTGGCGTCGAGCTTGCATCGTCCTAGTCTGCCATCGCTGCACTCCACCCTTGTCTCGCGCAAGGACAGACTTAGGTGGTCTCATGTACTTGTTAGCGCCACATAAAGCCGCACTAGATAACATACTCCAGCCCATCCTATCCATCACAAGCCACAACGTGGCTATAGGTCCCCGAGCGACATCCCAGGAGGCTTCAATTTCAGCTGCCAATCGGCCGAGACCCAAGCACGCTGCAGATGTCCCAAGGAAACTCTCGGATCCCAAATCAAGCTAGCATACGCCTTGACAGAAACACGGGAGCGCACCGTTCATCCTTCTGCGCGGCTAGCACTAGCGCAAGCGGAAAAAGCCGCGGGGGTCTTACCACAGACCGCTCCAGCAGCGCGGCGCAACTCGCACAGCTCCTACTCTAAGATTCCAGATGCAGAGGCACCGTGAGCAGCGGCAGGGAGAAGCCCTGTCCTCCAGAGCGCCGTCATCTGCACGCCTGCATTCTTGCGCGCCATGAGCACACGCGGCAGTATAGCGGCTAGTTTGTTGATTAGCTTGGCCGCCTGCTTCCTGACTGGCTTGCAGCCCGCAAGCCCATGCCCATGATGCCACCCACTTCTTGGCCGTGAAGCGCAGCAGCCCAGCCCGCTGATCAGAGAACTGCCGTGCAGATCTGGAGCTAGAAACACGCCCAGGCCCATCAGGCTGCACAGTGAGCCCAAGCCCCCGAAGTCATGCTTAAACTCGTTGGCCGCCTAAGATCCGAAACTCCATTCGAGACACCACCGTGTCCAGTGACAGGCGCTGTCAGCAGCCAAAGCCCTGGGCATCACAGACGGATGCCTCTGGCGCATTGGTGATGGCGCTGAGCGCCAACGCATTCAAGAGAGCGGTAACATGCGCGCAGCCCGCGAAGATGCCCTGCGTAGCCGTCGTCGGCAAACTCCAGAAGCCATAGGCCTTGCTGGCCCTTGCCTGAGCATAGGATCCTAGCAGCACCCAGGATAGCCTCAGAGGATTGGTAAACGTACACATTCACACATCAAAGCTGGGAAGAGCACCGCCCCAAAGCACTTTCACATATCAAATACAATACTGACCGAGTGCTCTCCTAGACGACGTGCAACTTCAGCGCGTAGGCATGCCCGGGTGCCGCAGACGAAGACGGACAACCCCGACGATTCCCCCCCAACGTGCCGGCTACCATGGAGATGAACCCCGCCCCTGGAAACCTGCCGACGCATCCTGGACCAGAGCCGAACGAGGCGATCGACCAGGGTAATTAGACGAGTCCCCCCATCAGGGTTACCGATACGAGCCATCTCACGAACTGGCCGACCCCCTGGCCACATACGCAGCCGCTCACATTGCATAAAAGTATGCAACTGCCTGTAGCCCGATAGAAGGTCCATATCCAGAAGCACGCGGGTGGGTCCTGGTCGGCCCTGTGGCCGTTTTCCATGACAAGGTACCAATAGCTGCCCGCACACAATGCACCGACATAGAAGGCAAATACTGCCATGCTGCGTGGTCAGGTGGTGCCTGAATGCGTCGCGTGTCATGCCATATCCATACCCTCCTCCACTTCCACATTCCAGCATCGACCATCTGATATGGTTGCTTGCGCTGTGTGCCCCTGCAGTTGGCTTGCAGTGCCTGAAGTCGCGTGAGCCGATGCGCCTTGCCAGCGCCATTGAGAGAGGCTGTGCTCATGAGTTCTCCCCACTAGCGTTCACTGGCCTTGTGAAGCTCCGCGCGGTATTCACCCGCCTTCTCAACAATGCAAATGCAAGACACCCTCAAACACATGCCTGTCAAGCGCCAGCAAGACAGACACGAAAGAAACTCTTAACGCCCCCATTCAGAATGTCGAGAGCCTCTTGCTGCTTCACAGTCCAAAGCCTCAAAACTCCTGCTGTGAGGCAATCAACTTCGCCATGGGTTCAGTATGACTGATCCTCCTGATGTTGGGAAGCATGCGTTCGCGGCTGGAGTCGCACCGCACCGCAGTCTCACGGGCTGCCTATCCTCTCGACCATGCGTGACGTGAGCCGCGCACCCAACCCACTGCGAGGCGCCAAGAGGTAGGTACACGCGCATGTCACTCGCGCATTACAAGATGGACCTGCGCCCCTTGGTCAGCCCCAGCCAACGCGCGCACACGTATCAAGCGCGTGGCCCGCTTCGACGCAACAGCCCCTACCAACCTGCGAGAGATGTGGTCTGACCTTTGGCGCCGCCCACTTCGCCTGCACACGCTTGGCACGAACAGGTCCGCCACTCTCTCGACGCGCCTGAGATCCACCCCCAAACAATGACAAACCGACCGAAAAGCTCACCTTCCAACGCCGCAACAACGAGATGCCAGGCGCGCGCGAGCTCCGTCCCGTCCAGCACCTTCCGAATCATCGACAGCACATGTCCCCAAGACATGGGAGGCCGCGAACAGCCTGCATTCGGTTTCTGCGGCAACGCCTTAGGCTCATAGGGCACGCGCAGCCACGCAGGGATAGCACCATCAGACACAAGAAGATGAACCAGCTTGTGCAAAGGAAGGTTGCCATTATCATCGACTACGGGTGGCTGCAACTTGTTGGCCTGCACTGCCCTCCGAGCTGTTGGCGGCGACGCGCGCGAGCATCGCGGGCACCAGAAAGAGGCTGCGCAAATGCTCCAGCCACGCCTGCCCATCGAACGTCGCGACCGACATACTCCAACCATCGTCAACAAAAAAGAGCGCGCCCATGTCGCTGAGCCTGCCGACGTAGCGCGCGAGAGCATATAGCAGCACATGGCCCCCCTCATTCAATCCAATACTATCCTGAAAGTACACAGAGATAGCCACCATTCCACCTTCGCATCCCCAAGCAATCTTCGCCGCCACGCACCTGCCAGAACGCGCGGCAGGGGGCTCGATCGAGGCCAGGAGGCGCGGCGACGGCGGCCCCAGCGGGCACAACCACAGCCAATGCCAGCGCCACCGGCGCGCAACTCCTGAGCCAACGCCACCGCCGACCTCACCTGGTCCATATCTCATCAACGGCTCTGCGCGATCAGCATAGACTGAAGTCACATAGCTTTTGACCTGCATCGCACAAGCGGCACGCGCGCCACCGCCCCGTCCTGACTCATTTGTTTTACAGCCCGTGCCGAGCCAAACATCAAGGAAAATGAGGCGCCGTCATGTGCTGCGCCCCCCTGAGAGAAGCCCCCGCAGCTGTGGCCGCGGGAACTTCCGAACCGATATCGGCGCGCAGATGGCGCCAACAGATACCATCGGCATAACGTGCACCACACTCATCTTAGTTCGCCTGGAAAACGCTGGACCTGTCCACCCCGCGCACTCGTAGCAACGTGACGGCTGCATCCCGAACGTCCTGCCCCCCTTCCGGCAAGGGCGCCCCCGCCGACTCCCAGATAGCTTTGAGCTCGCCAATCTCCCCTTTGGGACCGCGCGGCCCAACTGGCTGAAGCACTGGCGTCTGAAGAGCAGGTGGACGGGTGGGGGGCGCGACGGCAGGCCGGGCAATTTCGCCATCATGCACCAGCTTCACAGCCGGAGGCTCAGCTGCCACACGCGTAGATCCAAGCACGCGCACCTGCGCGCCATTGACGATGGCGGGCAACGCCTGCACAACACCCGCAGCCATAGACTCCGCCAACTTACCAGCCCCCAGGCTTCGCAACATGCCCCCGAGCTTTCTGGGCTCGAGACCAATCGCAGCAATCGGCACACGCGCGGCTGCAACGTCACCTCCGTTGCCGGCAGGCGCAAGGTAGAACGCATCGCCAACTCCAAATGATGCGCGCGCAACTCGACGCGCTTGGCGCGCTCGCCCTGGACGGAGTGCTCAGGCTTGGCCAACTCTGCTTGCAACGCAGCCATTGTCTCGCGCTGCTGCTCTGCAAACTTCTGGCGCCTGGACAGATGCTCCTCAGCATTATCAGTCTGACACGCGATAGCAAACATCAGTGAACATGCTGGCTTCCTGCCGGCGGTCTGATTCCGCAACGCACTCCTTTCGTCGAACAACGTCTTGAGGAGCAAGGGCCAAGCCTCGCCGCTGCATTTGGATGCCACATCAATCTGCCCGCCCAACTCTGCCACCCGCGCGCGAGGGCCGCCTTCGCCCAAGGAGCTGGCGCCGTCTTCGTCGAAGGAGCTGTCTGCGTAATCATGCACGCCGGCATCGGCCCCCCCGCCTCCACCCCGTCATCACGCTGAGAAGAGAGCGACGCAATCTGCGGCCCCAACTAGAGAAGGGCGGCCTGTGCCCGGCGCAACCCTGTAGATTTGGCCCACGGTGCATATGCACCCCCAGCAGCCTTGGACCCTGCCAGCGCCGATCGCCCGCGCGCATCGCGAGCGCGCGCGCTGGGCTCGGGCGGTTCTGCGCAAGAGGGGGGGCAAGAACACTTGGGCCGACGCCACTTGAAGCGCCGATCACGATCCGGCCGAATGAAGAACGTCTCCCCCGCCCGATCATGCACGCAGCGCCTGCAATGCCGAATTCGACCACTGACAGGCGGAGCCATGAAAGCGTCTCGCCGTCGCGGCGGCCGCGCCGTCGCCCGCCCTCGCCCAGAAGCTCGCGGTCGCCCGGCCGCCCCGACGAATCGACAAACCGCGCCCAGGCAAAATGCCTGAGCCAGAACGGCTCACGGAGGAGGAGGAGGAGAAGGAGGAGGAGGAGGAGGACGAGGAGGAGGAGGAGGGGGGGAAGGGGAAGAGGGGGCAGGGAGGAGGGGGAGAGAAGAGGGAGAGGGAGAATCAAGGAGGGACGGGGGCAAGGAGAGACAGGGAGGAGGGGGGAGGAAGAAAGCGGGGGGAGAGAGCGGGAAGGGGGTTAGAGACACGGATGCGAGGAAAGATGGCAACTGCCGAAGCTTCCTGCATAGCGGAATAAGTGCGTTTAAGGACTTGTCTGAGAGCGGGCGCGACGCGCGGCGCTGGCTGTGAACGGCAGCCCGGGGCACAGGCAGAAGGCGGGGTGAGGCAGGCAAGGCAGGAAGACGCACCGTTCGAGTCTGGCGTTTAAGCATGTCCGTCGCGATCTCGTCGGCGCCAGCCTGCTGCTGTAAAACGCGCCTGCAGCGGACGCTCTGCTGACCGCGTTCAACATACCACTCGTGGAGCACATGCGCATAGTCAGCTGAAGCAGCACCCGCTAGAGTACTCAACATCGTCATAGCTCTCGCCCGTCAACGCCCGCAGAACTAGACGATCTCGCGGACGCCGGGCAGGTCGACCTGTAACCCTGTGAGCGGAGCTATACGCTGATCAGGCACAAGAGCTACGGCGGTCGACATTGTGACACGGTCACACGAGTCGCCCCTTCACTGCTGAGTGAGGGAGCTGTGATTGGAGCTCGGGGCGGCGGTCTCCCTCTCGTCGCTGAACTTGACCGCGTCATGGTCATAGATGACCTGGCCACCCATCACGCGCAGCGCAGCACCATCTCACGCAGCTCGAGGAGGCGCGCCTGCAGTCCGTCGGCTGCAACGCACGCTGCGAGCAGCTCGGAGCCGAACAAAGATCTGCACACCAGCTTGTGCGATCGGCTCCCTGCGCCCAACCAATGGCACACCTGTTTGCCGGTGCTGCGGCGGCGCTTGCCGAGACGCACGCAGACGGCTCCTCTCGGTCCGTGCCCTGTCTCCTCCCTCTTGAACGGCCCGTCGCTGTTCGCGCTGAGACGCTTGGCCCATCACTGGATATGCGACGTGTGCCTTCATCTTCTGCACGGCTAGAACAACGGATTTGAGCTGCGTCGCGCGCCGAATGAGCAGCTTGCGATGGGCTCGCTGCAATGCGCCGACGCACGCGGGCACATAGCACTCGGCGAGCAGGGCGTAGGCCGCTGCTCCCAGGAGGGATACAAGGAAGTCTGGAAGCTGACCACCGGCCAAGTCGTCAACCTTTACCCTCCCTTGGCCAGATCGACATGTCTAATCGGCATCGACCAGTCGACGCACTCGCCCTGGTCGAGCGCCACGGCGCCATCGGCACAGCGGTGCTGGCGCACTCCGCAGGTGACATCATCAGAACCACCTTGAATGTTGTGACGACGCTCTCGATACGGCTGTTCAGCCTGTCGACGTGCTTATCGTGTCCAGCATCTTCAGATCGTCGACGCGCTTGGACAACATGGGCACTATCTCCGAGACGCTGGCACCAAGGGCACCCGACGTCTCGCACATGGCCTCGTGCTCCGGGCCCCACCTGGCGGGCGCGGCGCTGCACTCTGGTGAGCGCGTGACCCGGGCCAGATTCATGGAGAAGGCTAGGGGCGCATCCTTGCGGTCGCCCGTCGAAGCATTTGCACTTGTCCAAAATGATGAGCTCTCCGAGGATGGCCGCTGCGACCTCCCGCGACAGCCTCGACGCTTCCTCGCGCCAAACCCGGGCAAACGGCGATGTTGATTATCGGCGAGGATGAGAATCTGATGTTTAAGACCCCCCGTTCGCAGTGTAATTTCGATGAATTCGGTGCCATGGCGCACTTACTTTCCATCTTGACGAAAACAAGCTTCAACATCCTTGTTCAAGTGTTCCCGAACGCTTGCAGGCGTCAAAGCCGCGCGCGCGCCGCACGTGCAACTATCGCGCGCGCTCGTTTGAACTCGGACGTCGTTGCGACGCAGAGCCCACGCAAAACGACATGGAGGAAATCACGAACCACCGTTTCCTACATTTCAAATTTGCGAATGTATCGAGCGAAAACGACACCGCGAAATGCAGGATTGCGCGAACCACGCTTTCCTACAAAAGGCTCGGCCACCAACAACGCTTTCCTTCAATCGTTTCTCCTGCGTCGCCGTTATCCGCGTCGCCGTTCAACCGTCTACGGCGCGATATTATGAGTTCGTAGGAAATCCAATAATACATGCAAGCAGGGCTGCTTCCCATGCAGGTCGCACCTGCGAGACACGGTTCCCCCGAAGCCAACGCCGCCAGCACGCGAGCCAGCCTCGCCTACAATACCAAAACCTACATCGCCGTTAGCTACATCGTCGCTTGCCCGTCTACGGTCGCGGGGCTCAAGGCCAGCGTCGCGCTCGACGATTACAGTCTTAACGGCGGCGAAAATGTCAAGCACGGCTGCCAGGGGAGCGCCAGCGACGCAGTCACTAGACGCTGCCCCGCTGAAGCTGGAGACTGCTTCGCGCAGCCCTGGGTCAAGGTGCAACTCCACGCGCCTTCCCCCTTCGCCCTCCCCATCTAGCGCGGCGCGGTCGCCCCGGGAGGCCCCGCGCGGGCAGCGGCGGCACGGCTCGTAGATGCTCTGACGCCGGCACTGCGCCCCGAGACGCGGGGGCCACGCGCGGGGCCTGCGGCCCAGAACGGCCGCGGCGAGCTCGACTGCGGCGTCGTCGATATTCTGCTTCGGCGCCCCCCAGCTCCTCGAGCTCCCGGGCCCGGTCTTCCGCCGATTCGACTTCGCGCCAAGGTGCCGACATCGCCCGTTGGACGTGGCCGGGCGAAGCTGACAGGGCTGATGGCGAACCACCCCCATGAGAGGCCTCACCCTCGGCGGTGCCGGCGGCGTTCGCGGGACCGTCGACGACACAATCGTCGAACGATCCGTCTAAGTCCTGTCCGACGTCTGCACCCAGAGGCGGCTCGTCCCCCAAGATAAACTGGATGTTGCAAATTTATGCCCAATGCTCGCCGACCAGCTGACCGGCGTCGAACTCGACGCCGTCGAGGTGGAACTGCTGGACGTTGATCGGGCCCCGAGGGAACGGCCAAATAGCCAAGCTGCAAGTGCGGCCAGGCCAGTTGCCCACGGATTTCCGGCCACGTCTCAGACGCGCGGCACGAACGTCTGGCTGCTGAGAGCATCTGCGGGATAGATGGCGCGCGGCTTCGAGGATGTCTGGGCGCTGCTGGGTCTGCTCGGTGATCTGCGCGCCCTTCGCGCCCTCCCAGTGGCCGATGGCCCTGGCCCTGGAGCCTAGCACGATGAGCTTCCGGAAGTCCTCCGCGCGGTCCCAGGCCAAGCCTGCTCGCGCCAAGCCGGCGCCAACGTCCACGAAGACGGCACTGACGAAGGCGCCGGCGTCTTGCAGTCCGCATGCCATCTCGGCTCGGCGGCGCTTGACCGCCAACGTGCCTCGACCCGGGACTACGGAAATTATATGTCCAAGGCCGGTCCAACCCGACGCATCCCACATGCTCGGGCGCCTCTGCATCCCACTGCGTAGCCAACATTGAAGCGGCCCTCCCTGGTCTCGGCGCATCGGGTCCAGAGTGCGCGGCTGCCGCGCGAGATCAAAATCGGCGCGGCCTCGATCATGCGTTGCAGAGCGCTCTCCCTGATGCGCCACTGCAGTTGGCTGCGCTGCACTTCTCCACCAGCAGAAGAACCAGCGCCAGTGCCAAAGGCGCCGGATACCTCACTCTCCTCCTCTGCTTCGAGTGGCAGCATGGACGGCTGCCGTCCGAAAACGACGCTGCATAGTGCAACGCCGCCCACGCGGGCGAGGCTGAGCGCGCGCTGGCATCGAGCCGAAATTCGCCGCGATATCTTCGCGCTCTGACTGCTCTGCTGCGGAGCGAAGCACGCGTCGCAGCGTGGCCCCGCGTCGCTCGACGAAGCGAGCATGCTGACGAGAGGCCCGAATATCCAGATGTACTCCTCGCCTCTCCGTCTCCTCCACGAAATATGGCGCGGCCACGCCGCCCTCGCCGTCCACGACGAACGTCTCCATCGCACCGAACTGCTGAATCCATGAGCGGTCGACGGCGGCAAGCAGCGTCGAGCCCGCTTGCGCGCGATCTCCTGGCCATTATGCCACCGCGTGCCGCGGGAGAGATCAGGGGGGCGATCATGCGATCCCTGTAGCGCAGGACATCGCACTCGACAAGCTGGTTGAATCGCGCAGTGCAGGAATGGCCCGGCGCAGTGGCAGCAGCCACTTGCGGCACCCCCTACACTTATTGACCGCCGGGGGCATGAGGTCGAGGATGTATTGCGGCGCGTTGGCTACTCGCAGTGATCGCGCCCGCTCCTCCCAAGTGGCGCCGCACCACTGGAGACGCTGTTTGCGCGGCTCTCGCATGCGTGTCTCGCGCGAATCACTGCGACATGCTCGCAGAAATGTGGTGACGCCAAAGCAAGCTAAGGGCGCCGGGTTACCTGCAGCTGCTTCGGCAGCACGGGGAACTGACTGTCGGGGTTCTGCACCTGATGTTAGACAAGCTCGCATCCCTGATCGAGCGACGCAGGCACCCGCACCACTACTCGGAAGTCGGGTGACACAGTCGCCCGAACCGCCACCCTGAGCCCCAACGCACGATGAGCTGGCTCCTGGTTATCCCGCGGGCGCCGGTGGCAGAGCAACATCGTCTGCTGCTCCAAGGTCTGCGCCGCTGTGTAGTTGTGCCTTCTGGTCGCTGAAGTGACGCGGTCTTCCAGGTTCCGCCGGTGCTCGTGGGTGCTGGCCACCGCGCGGGCGCGGCAGCATGCGAGGGTCCGCGAACCTGCACTGGCCGAAATCGCAGGCGCGCATGGGGCGGTCGCGTTCCCTCCCCTCCTGGCAGCCGGGGCACTCCCAGTGTATCGGGGCGCCGCAAGGATAGCGGCGCGTTGCTGGATCCCTGGGGTGCATGAGCGAGTCTGCCCGACGTTGCACTTGCACGCCTCGCATGTGTAGCGCGCGCGCTCGGCCGCAACTGGACGTCGGATCTCGCCCTCCGCGGTTCTGGTGGCCAGTCGGGGAGGCTGCCGATCGGGCGTCGCGCTCGCGAACGCAATTCAAGAAGCGCGGGCGCCTCGGATGGCGACGTAAGTCCACTATGCCTGGACGAGTCGGAGTCGCTCGGCCATCTCCCATGGCCAAATCTGAGCGTCGAAGCCGTCGTGACCTTCCACGTGGACATGGGCGCGCTTGCCCCGGCATCAAGGTTCACGAACTGCTCGAGGAGATCTGGAGCGTTGGAGACCAGCCCGGCGGTCTTCTTCAAGATACCTCCGTGACGATCTCGAAGGCCAGGCTGACACTGGTCAAGGATGACCATGTCCACGCCCGGCGCCACCAGCACCTCTGGCCACGGCGGTTCGTCGCACAGCCACGATGGTTTGGGTTGCTATTTGACGAATTAATCGCCTAGCCCGAGCTGCATCTGCGCAAGGTAGCCGCAGAATCGGCCATGGGGGGCCGCGCCCCCGTAGGAACACAGCCAGGCGCGGTAGTTCTGCGCGCAGTTGAAGGTTGCCCCACGACCGAAGGGCCAGCAGGTCGGAGCCACGATGATAACCAGTGGCCGACATTGCCGAACATATCACTGCACGGTTCGCTGCTGGCACTCGTCGTGGGGGTCAAAGCAAGTGGCCAAATCGAAGTTCTCGCCGACTCTATGGCGGCGGCGGACAGCCAGACTGCAGCCCGCGCCCCTCCGCCGCAAACCTCCATAACGTCGACGCCGTAATCCAGTGAAGTGAGGTTGGTGAGGAGCCGGTGGAGGGCGTCCAACTCGGTGGACTGCGGCGTTTGAGCACTAGCCGTTTGGGAGTCAACTTCTGGTTCCTGAGCCGACGAGCCCCGGAACCACCGCGCGGGCAGACCTGCGGCAAGGTTGCCGTGGAGGTCGTCCTCGTCGCACTCGTCGTCGTAACCAACGGCTGGAAAGGCAGGAAAATTAGGGGCCAGACTGGCGGGGTCGGAGCCGCAATCGTCGCAATGGTCCTCGACGACCTGCTTGCGCGTCGTGGGTACATGACCCTCCTTTGTCTTCGCCTTCTGGCGTATGCGCCCTGCCGTTGCGTGGGCGCTTCTGACGCAATCGCCTGGCGTCTCCTGTGGCTATTCGTGCGTATCGTCCTATGTGATTGACGCGTTCGATTGTAGCTGGGCGTCGTGCTTGTGTTCTGCCGTGGGAATGGGAGGTGTTCGAGTCCGGCGAATCAGCTGCCGCCGCGCCTCGTTGAAATCGAACCTTCCTCGATGCGCAACTGCTGATTGAAACGCAACTGCAGCAGGGCGCAAGTCGCAACATTTCGCGGCGCATCAGGACCGAATGCGCTCGTCGGTCGATGTTCGCCCAGTCGTCGATGTGCTCCTCCAGCTCAATGTTTTCACCAACGCGACTGGTTGTAAATGAGCGCTCCGGCGAGGGGGCAAAGACGGCGCTGCTGCGTTTGGCCTCTGGGACCAAAAGCTTGCGACACGCCCGATGCGAGCTCAAGTGGAGCATGTGGGCGTCGATCATCTGCCGCGCTGCCGATATTTTCCACTGTTGGCCATGCCAGCTAAAAAGACCACTATGCGCCCTTGACCCTGGCGCGCCAACTAGGGAGAGAGCCGATGACGAGGTAGACCTCGCCCTTCGCGTCGCTCGTCATCCGCAACATGAGCAAATTTGCGCTGGGGGGTGCGCGGTCGGACAGCGACTTCCTGTCGCCCTCGAAGCCGGAGGCGCGGATGACGTCGAAGCCGTGATCTTGCGTTGCTAGGGATGTGCCCCGTCCTCGCTCCAGGACCCAGGCGCGACGCCCTGGCACTGCTGCCCCCCCCTGCCGGCGCAGGTTCGCGGGGCCAGCCAGGCGGGCCGGCCCGGCAGTTTCCTCGCGAGGCAGCCCCCTGGAGCCTGCGATGCCACAGGCACCGACAGACCCCTCGAATGTCGCACTGCCTCCCTCTCTCACGGTGGAGTCTCGGCTAGAGGACGCCATGCCAGCGAGCCCAAAGCCTCCAGAACCACGAGACGACAGGGGGGGTCTGGAACGACCACGTCCTCGGCATCGTTGACGACGCGCTCCACAATGCGCTGGGCGATTCGGCGGCCCCGCTCGACCACGCGCGCCCGCGGGCCGGCATTCGCCGTGGAAGTCTGGGCCCATCGCGCCGCCCACGACATCGCCCCCCTCGAACGCGAGTCCGGGGCGAGGGGGCGCCCGGCGGCACCGAGGCCGCCCCGGGCGGCCCCCCGGCGCGCCCCGCGAGGGCGCGCGTGCGTCGGGGCTGACATGCTGGATCTTCAGCCTCTTGATCTAGCGGCCGTCGGCGGCGCCGTCATCCTCATCCTGGCGGTCGTTGCCCACCGCCAGCAGCGTGAGCTGCTTGGGCGGCAAGCCCCAGGAGCGCGGCTGAAGCATGCCGAATTCGTCGACGAGGATGCACCGAAGCGACCGCTCGGCGCAGAACTCTCGATCGAACTGGACGGCGGCGGAGCCCAATGTGATGTCGCAGCCACCTGGCCGAAGGAAGGCGAGGCGCCGGCGCTCTACTCCCGTCTCCACGCCCCGCTGTTGGACCACGTGGACTGCAGACTTAAAAAGGGCACGGAAGCCAGCGCCTGCGCCATCCACGGCCAGGGCGCGCGCGCGGCGCTGACTGGCCGCACCGTCGCGGGGAGACGTCGCGATGGGGCGGCGATGCTCGCCGCGCGCTACCGGCGACCCGCCGCTGACACCTGCCACGCACGATGGAATTCAAAACTTCTCCACGGAGGGCCGCAGCCTCGCCAGCCGGGCCTTGCGGGCCGAAGTCGCGGCGAAGCGCAGCCCCCACAGGTTCGCCCAGGCGACGGCGTCGACTGCGACGCTTAACCGGCCACGTGATAAGCCAGCGCATGCCAGGTAGCACGGCGACTCGTTCGATTAGCTCGAACCTGCGCCCGACGAGGCCGGCCGCCGCAGGCGCGTCGGCCCGCGCGGCGGCGCGCAGGTCCGAATCGGCGTCGCAGGGCACCGCCGCGCCCGCAGCGGACACGCAGCTGGACGCGCTGCCGCCCGTCGACCGCGGTCGAGGAGACCGCGCGAGGCCCTGTTTCGGCAAGGCCCCGCCTGGCGCGCCCCCGCCTGCATCCGCGTGGGCCGGCGCCAGACGCGCCAGGTCACAATGTGCACCGAGAAAACGGAAATCGGCGTTGATCTCGGCCTGGCCGCGGCACGCCAGACAGCGCAGCAAACGAGCGTCTGTGATCTGAGCCAGCCGCGGATGGCATGCCCAGCGCAAGATGTCGCGGCACTGCAGGCGCACCACCCTCTCGCCATGCTGGAAGGCCTCGAGGCAGACGGGGGGGCCCCCAGCATCGCCAGTGAAAAACGCAACGGGGGGGGCTCAGCAGGCGGCGCGGCCAGCACAGAGGGGAGATATAAAAGGGGTCATGTCCAAATTTGCGCGGCCTGCCGTCGCTGCTCGCCCTGCTGCCGCATGAGCTGAAGCGCCAGCAGTGCGCTGCGGAGATCGTCGAGGTGCCGTCGCTGCGCGCGGTCGAGGGCGGCGCCCTATCGCGCTCGGATCGGCCGCCACTGGACATCCAAGACTCGCGGCCAGCGAACCATATGGCAACTCTCCCTGGCGGCTGACTCACGTCGACGGGTCTGCCCCCGAAGAATAGGGCCCGCTCATGGGGGGGGGGCCCAGCACCGGCGACGGCGCGGCTGCCAGCGCGGACTGCGGTGGCCACGCGGAGCTTGATCCGCGTGGAGCGCCGACGCCGACGGGCGGACCCTGAAGGCATGCATGCCCAACGCGGCAACTGCACGTCGGCCGGCGGGGCTGGAGGCGAGGCGACTCGCGCGCTGAGGTCGCCTGCCCAGTCGCGCCCCCGGGTTTGCCCCGGCGGGGGCGCGCCGCCCACTCGCGCCCACCGTTGCGGCGCTGGTTGCGGTGGCACTGTTGACCTTGATGGAGCTGCCGGCGCCGCTGGCGCGGCTGGCGCCCCCGGGGCCGCAGCGGCCAGCGCCGCCCCCCCCGCCGCTGCGGCGCGGGGCGGCGACGCCGTCGCGGGGCCTGCCGGTTGCGCGGAGCCCTGCGCGCGGCCCATGAATTCTGCCATCTCCCATCGCAGTTTTCGCTATCCTTCGCCGCGAGGGTTGGGGGGAGACGCAGAGGCGGATGATGCGCCCGCCGATCGCGGCCACTGGCCGTGGCCGACTTGTCGCCAATAGCCATCCGACAACGCACTTGGAGCGGCTGTCGCTGCAAGCGGCCGCGGCGACGGCGCTGCTGGAGAAGGGCGTCCACCGTTCCGGGCGTCGGCGCTCCGCGCGGGATCGCCACCCCTGGAACCGGGGGCCGCGGTCTGCGGAATTCCCGGGGCGCCCTTGGCCACCCATTCTGCGCACGCCCCTGGCACGGGTCGCTGCTCGGACGGACCGGGCGGCCCCCCCTGCCCCAGAATCGCAAGTGGCGAGGACGCTGGCGGCGATGGCGGCGCCGTGGCGCGGGCGCCCAGGGGGGGCGCGCCCTCGGCCGCGGCGCCAGGGACAGTCGCGCGCGAAACAATTACTCCTCAATCGCACTCATAAAATTTAAAACGCGCCCCGCCAGAGCCAACGGGATCGCCGCGGCGGCCAGGCGCCGCTGGCCCTGAACACCCCTTCGCCATTAGTTCTGCCCTTCCCGAAGCCCGTCAAAGTCCACCACTAGTCGGTTCCGGGCGCGGCGCGCGTTCCGCGGGAGCGCCGCGCTGTTCGGGGTCGCCCGCTGCATTTCTTCACCGAAAGAATCGACGGCATCAGAGTCGGTGCCAGAGTCGACGCCCGCCGCTGGGAATGCCCCCTGCGCTGGCGACGCCGCGCCGGCGTCGCCAGCGGCTGCTGGTCGGCGCCGCCGCCGGAGAAGCTGGGCGCGCGCCGTCCCAGCGCGATCCAGCAGCGGCACCGCGGTGCCACGCGCGCACTGAATCTGATCTCGCGCGGGCGCACCCATTGGGAAGGCGCGCCGCTTGGCAGCGTGACATGCCAGGGCGAACGCCTGGCGACCCCCCAACCACGCCCGAAACGCCGGAGCTGGCCCGCCGCGCGCGCGAGCTGCCGGGCGCTCGCGGCGGCAAAAGTTGCGACGGATTGCCAGCTCCAGGTTGCGAAAGATCTCGAACCAGGTAAGGAGGTTGTCGATGCGCCCTTGCGGCAGTCGGCTGAAGTTCATCAGCGCTGACGCTGCCGAAGCGCGCCCCCCCTTGCCCAGTTGGCCCCGCCGCGCAGCCAAACTGCGCATGGGGGAGTCATGGGCGGCTCCAGGCTGCCGTTGATGAGCCCACCTGGAAAAGGACAGTCGGCGGCCATTCGCCCGCGCACTCGCCCGCCATGCCGGCGAGAGGCGACGAGGCGCAGGCCGCCCAGCGGAACTCGTTGAGGTCCACATTCGCTACAGACCAGGTCATCACCTCGCCCACCCACCCCTGGATGTGCACTCGAGTTTGCCGCCAGAGCCCCCAGGCGCGGAGGTGTCGCGCGCTACCGCCACCGCCTTTGACGCTCACGCAAGCGACGCAGCTGGCGATGGCAACTGCGCCCCCTCCGACGGCCTCCCATCCGGGGTTCATATCCCTCCATGTGTCGCGGAAGCGGTGGCGGCCGAGGATCCACCGGCGGCGCTGCTTGGGCAGCGTGCCTCGGGGCGGCCGTGGCTATTTGCCACGGACGTATTCCCCCTCGCATGCGCAGTGGGCGTCTGCTTCTGTCACGCGGCTGCAGTGCTCTCGATGCATCCCGTGGCACAATCAGGGGGGTGCTCCTCATACGTCGCGTCGTCATTGTTCTGAGCACCGCCAACTGCGCGATCGCCAACAGGAGTGTGCATCGGAACCCAGTCCTGACAGGCTGTTGGGCATGCGCGGGCTGCTGGGCATGCGCGGGCGAAGCGAAAGGCCATGTGCCAAGAGATCGAAGACGGTCTGGGGCGCAGGAGAGCTGGTGACTTGGGTGCTGATTGCACTGAAAACTGGTCCTCCCAGATCCGACCCACTGTTCTTCGGAGCGCTGGCGACGCAGTCCCCAATATGTCCCATTGCCTCCCCGCTTCTCCCCGCCTGCCCCCCCCCGAGGCTCTAGTGACACAGTCGAACAGCTGTCTGACTTTTGCGACCACGCCCACATGCGGGCGCAGTGCCGGCGTTGGGTCCGCGATCCGCGCTGACACACTCAGCGCAAGCCCGGGGAGGATCGCTGAGATCTGGCGAACCACGGGGTCCGCGGTCGTCGGCAGCGCGGCCGGGGTCCTTGCAGGTCTCGTTCATGTAGTGGTTGAGGTAGATGTGCGTCCTGCCGCTTACCTGTCCTGGCGGATGGGCTGCTGCCCCGACGGACTCCCGAGTCATGTTTCCCGCCGTGGTGAACGGGACTATGTGCACGAAAGCGAAACTACGAGCGGATATCTACACACATATATATACACATATATATATATAACGGTGGAAGGATGGATATATGGCTGTCGAAACCCAGCGAGATATGGTGAAACCGTGGCAACGGAACATGATGCTCCGCTACCAACTAGAAAATGAGTGTGAAGAATAATGCAGTAAGGCGAAGCTTTCTGTATAGCGGAATAAGTGTGTCTAAGGGTTTGTCTAAGAACAGGCGCGATGCACAGTACTGGCTGTAAGCGGCAGCGGGTAGCACAGGCAGGAGGTGGGGTGAGACAGGCAGGGCGGGAAGACACACCGTTCGACTAGAGGGGGAGGAGGAGAAGGAAGTGGAGGGGGAGCTGAAGAGGAAAAAGAGGAGGAAGAGGAAAGACAAGGATGAGGAGGAAGAGGACGATGAGGCAGGTAACGGGACTTAAACGCCCTGACAGGGGGAGCGCACTGCCGCCAGACCGCCTGCCAAAGGAGGGCGGGGGGGGGAAACAATCTACGTATTTGGAGACGACGACGACGACGCCGCCGCCGACGTCGACGACGAGGACGAGGAGGGAGGAGGAGGACGACGACGACGAAGAGGACGAGGAAGAGGACGAAAAGGAGCATGGGCTGCTTGCGCGCTGTGGAAAAAAACGACGTGTGCGAGTCGTGGTCCTCCTCCTCCTCGTCCTCCTCCTTTTCCTCCTCCTCCTCCTCCTCCTCCTCCTCCTCCCCCTCCTCTTCCATTCATTTTCCTTATAGATAACTCACCCCTGTCGCACCCCGAGGAGTGTCGGTAGGGCGGGCAAGGCATTTCGCCGGAGACTTCTCCACCACTTATGATCTTGAAACTGAGAAGTTGCAACAGTTTGACGGATGGTGGGCGGGGAACTCTCAACATGTGGCTCTCCTTAGCGCAGCACGCGTTCAATAAAAACTGCAACGACTTCACGGATGGAGAACGGGCCGTTTTCAAAATATGGTTCTCGCCTTAGCTCTGCGCACATTCGTCCGAGAAGCTGACAGCAGTTTCACAGATGGAGGGCGGGCCGTTTTCAAAATGTGGCTCTCGCCTACGCACCGCGCACACTCGCCAAAAACAACTGCAAGAGTTTCAAAATGTGGCCCTCGCTCTTGCGACACGCGCAGTCGTCTTAAGAGTATAGGCAAGGTTCAAGGTTTCGTATGGCTGACGTCCCAGAAATGGTCTTTCGATAAAAGGCTGCCAGAGCGCAACAGTTTCGCCCCAGGACTGGTGTTATGGCACGATTCAGGATCGCCTGGACGCTATAGTCACGTTGATTCGCTGCGTCGGGGTCCCAGGATCGGTGTTCTTGCGCGGTTATGTTTTTTCGGACGGTTGCCTTCAAACGGGGCACTTCCCTCAGTGACAATGAATCCTTATATGGGCCTATGAAATAGGAACTTGAAATGAGGAGTTGCTGCAACATCTTTGATGAGCCTTTGGTTTGCACTGGTCTTCCTCCTCCTCCTGCTGCTCGCTGGCGGGCTCAACCCCTCCAGGAAACACGCCCCAGCGACCTACGGCTCCCCTTCCTTCCTCCTCCTCCAACTCCTCATCCTCCACCCTCCTCATGGGCCCCGTCGTCATCATCATCATCATCATCATCATCATCATCATCATCATCATCATCATCATCAGCATCATCATCATCATCAGCATCATCATCATAATCATCATCATCAGCATCAGCATCAGCATCAACATCATCAACATCATCATCATCATCATCATCATCATCATCATCATCATCATCATCGTAGTCATCAGCATCATCATCAGCATCAGCATCAGCATCATCAGTATGATCATCATCATCATCATCATCATCATCATCATCATGATCAGCGTCATCATCATCATCATCATCATCATCAGCATCATCATCGTCATCATCATCATCACCAGCATACCCGTCATCATCATCAGCATCATCATCATCAGCATCATGATAATCAGCAACAAATCATCATCATCATCATCATCATCATCATCATCAGCATCATACTCAGCATCATCAGCATCGTATTCAGCATCATATCGCCATCATCATCATCATCATCATCAGCATCATCATCATCAGCATGATCACCATCATCAGCATCATCATCAGCATCGTGATCATCATCACCATCATACCCGTCATCATCATCATCATCATCATCAGCATCATCATCATCAGCATCCTTATCATCATCAGCAGCATCATCATCATCATCAGCATCGTAATCATCATCATAATCAGCATCATCAGCATCATCAGCATCATCATCAGCATCATCAGTATGATCATCATTATCATCATCATCATCGTCATCATCATCACCATCATACCCGTCATCATCATCAGCAGCAGCAGCATCATGATCATCATGATCATGATCATCATCAGCATCATCATCATCAGCATCATCATCATCATCATCATCATCATCATCGGCATCGTGTTCATCCTCCTCACCCTCCCCATCATCACAATAAACAGTCGTAATCGTCGCAATTGGGTTTCGGTTCGGCTCCAGGCCCCCGCGATCTCGTACGTGCTCCTATGGTGTTCGTCGCGTCCTCCTCGCACCTCCGTTATCATCTGTCCGACCCTGTCTTTCGCCACACGATTCCCCACTCCACTCCGCTTATCCGTCCTCCTCGGCACTCCCCTGCAGCCCTCACAAGTTCATTGCACTTCTTCGCCCTTCTCCCCACTCCTCTCCGCTCCTCCTCGCTTTTCACTACCCCCTAGCACTGGTTTCGGACTGAAGTGTGAAGGAGCACAGGATCGCGCAGGAGCTGAGGAAGGTGCGGAAGGATGCTAAAGCTGGGCACCCCATGTGAACAACCAAACGAACAAACGTAGTTCCCCAAGGCCTAAGTAGGCGGACATTTTGGAGCAACCTCAGGACTGCTGACGAGGGCAAAGCATGTGTACCACGTACGCGGGGAGGAAGCCACGATGGAGATTGAGAACTGGTATCCCAGGAGGGGGGGGAAATTGAAAAACCCAAACGAAACCCGCCATCGGCATCACAATCGCATCCATCGTCATCGTCGTTACCAACATCATCACCATCATCACCATCATCCGTACCACCACGATAGTCAGCATCACCGGCATCATTATGGACATCTTCATCATCGACATCAACACCACCACAAAACATACCACTCTTCTACGCCTCCTCATCATATGCATCGTCCTACTTTTTCCCCCTGCCAACAATATGATCCCCTACATACCTCCTCCCCCTCCTCCCCCATTCCTCCTCCCCCTCCCCTTTCTCACTCTACCCAACCTCCTCCTCCTCCTCCTCCTCCTCCTCCTCCTCCTCCTCCTCCTCCTCCTCCTCCTCCTGCTCCTCGTCCTCCTCCTCCTCCTCCTCCTCCGCCTCCTCCTCCATCGCCATCCTCATCCGCTTCCTGCTGCCCCTACGAAGGTGGAACTTCAAGCACACTCAGCGGAAGGAACTCCAGTCGCAACGTCAGCTCGCCTTTGGGGGCATCTTGCAACTTCTGCTGGATCTCCAAGAAGCCAGGATGAGCTCCCTCCCGAATGACCTTGCAAGGGGGGGAAGGAAGATGAGGAGATGGAGAATGGCGACGATGAAGAGCAGCAGGAAGGACGACAGGAGGGAGGGGAGGAGGGAAGAGCGACGAGGGAGGAGGAAGATGGCGGAGCAGGGAGAAAGGACGGAACAAGACAAGAAGGTGGAGCAGGGGAGGGAGGAGGAGCCAGGAGGGTAACAAAATTGAGGAGGGGCGCGAAGGAGAGGCAACAGGGAGGAGCCACCCTCCTCCACCTCGCCCCCTGCAAGTCCGGTTGCTCTTCCTTTTCCCATGGATTCATCATTCCTTTCCCATCCTGCTCTTCCTCTTTCTCCTCCTCCTCCTCCTCCTCATCCTCATCCTCCTCCTCATCATCCACCTCCTCCTCCTTCTTTCTTCTCGTTGTTTTGTTTCTCTCTCTCTCTCTCTCTCGCTCTCTCTTTCTCTCTCTTTCTCTCTATTATCTCCCTCTTCTCTCTCTCTCTCTCTTCCTCTCGTAGTCTCGGTCCAAGACACAGGGGGTGCCTGCGAGCTATGACGTAGCCTTCCCAAAGCGAAACGGTTCCCGCCCCCCCAGGGGCGCAACCGATACGTCGAACACACCCATCCGCCGGCGCGTGCCATGGCCTCCGGGCGCCCGCACCGCCGCGCGACCTCAGCACCTCGACGCACAGCCCCTGGCTCCGAGAGCAAGCTCGCGGCGAGGCGAGGCTCTCCGCCAAGGCGGAGACCAGTACCTGTTCATCAAATACCTCGTCTACAGCATCTTCAAGCTCTACACACCGGCACGCCCTCCGGACGTTTGTCCTGCCGTAGCTCAGGGCGAACTGCCTGATGAACTACGTCCGGTCGGGCCGACAAGTCCCCCGGACGACAAGCACTGCAAGACCGACAGGTTCATCATGGAAAGCACCTTCGTCGTGACGATGCTCTTCGGGTTGTACCTGTTGGCCTGCAAGAGCTTCCGGGGGTACAAACTGGACGCCACGCCGCTGAGGCTGGTCTGTGGGCACACTCTGGCGTACCCCACGTACCTGGTCCTGATGGCCCTGGGCGCTCCTGATGTACCTCCTGACGAGCCTCCTGAAGCTCTTCTCATCCTACTGATCATCTTCCTGATGCTCTTCTCTACCCACAGGCACTTGTGCAGGGGCCCCGCCCCTCGCCGCCGAGCCCCCGCTGGAGCTCAGCTCCCAGCGTGGCTTCCCGCCCGCTCGCCGCCCCCCTCCTCCACGCGTCTCCGCCGAGGACGGAGGGGAGGACGCTGACGGCGACGACGAGGCCCCTTCGCCGCGGGGACGGAAACCCCTCGCAACAGCGCTTGGCGCTCCCAGGGGCACGGCAGGGGCGGCTCAGTCCTCTCCCGCCCCCCTCCGACGCAACCGCCGCACACTCCAGCGAAACCTCTTCAGCGTGGCCCCGATGAGCGGGTCACTGCCCTCTGGCGTCCCGAGAAGCAGGCCACCGCCAGCAAGTTGGCTGATGCCCCGAGGCTCTCCGAGAAGCGGAGCACTGCCTCCTCCAGTGCTGCCATGCCGGGGCGCCCCGAAGAGCGGGCCACCGCCCCCCGACGCCCCAGAGGGCGGGCCGCCGCCACACGCCAACCAGGGCGGCGCAGAAGTCACCGAGCCCGAAAGGGAGAATGCCGAGGACCCGAAAGGACTGGGAAGCGGAATGCCTCCCGCTCGAGTGGACCCCCCATACAGTGAGAAAGAGCTGAACTCCCCAAGCGGGGACCAATCATTGCGATACTCGCCATCCGCCTTGATGCCCAACGGCCCGGTTAGCCCGTGGCCCCCTGCCATAAAAGCGGAAGACAGGGGGCCCTCATAAGGGGGGAACGCCATCGATCGCCAAGAGACGAGCACGCTGCCGCACAAACTCATCATATGCCCCTCCAGGGACCAACTCGCCAAGCTGCTGCCGAGTAACATCCACATCTTGCTGATCGGGTGACCAAGCCCGAGGACTGCCTTGAACCTCGACTTCCTGGATGGGAGCGATCGCAGCGTTAGCGAAGAAACTCGGAGGAGAGCCTGCTACTTGTCTGGCCGCCTGAGCGGCTTGCTCGCCTCGGCGAAGCCCAACTCCGCGACATTAACTTCCATGCGCTTGTCCGCATCGACCGAGGGAGCTGGAACTGACCGGGTTCCCTTGGTGCTCTCCTCCACCAGCTGTGCCCGCAAGCTGATGAGCTCCGTGGCGGCAACCTGCTGATACTGCTGCTGCTGCTGGCGTTGTTAACCTCTCGATCTGAAACTGGAACTCAACCTGTTGCTGCTGCTGCCGTTGGAACGAATTGCTTCCTAGTTGGAGTTTGGTCTCGGCCTGGTGGATACGGTTAGTATAATAGGACTGCGAGTGTGTACGGGTTTGTTATGACTACCCTGCTGGCGGACCCCCGAACGCTGTGCCACAAGGCCGGTACGTAGCTCAGTCCACGATGGACCCACAAAGGCCTGGACAGCTTGGAGTTCTTTTCCATCCATCTCCTGGAGCCGAGAATTGTCTGCTCCGTCGCCGTCGTCACCCGTGGGACCCACCTGCATGTCACCCTGCTGTTTCCTGCCCTTCTCCTCGGACGTCGCTTGCGCCTGGGATTCCAGCTTCGCGAAGCTGAGCCAACTCCTGAAAAATTCGGGCATCATCCATCTTCCATGGGGCCCCACGACGCGTGGTGGAGCGCGAGGGCGAAGCCGGCAGCACGTTGGAACCAAAGCAGCTGCCTTTGTGAAGCCTACAAAGAGCACGGTGTACCCCACTGCCTGAATCAGTCCAAACTTGGCCAGAGCTCCCACGCCTGCAACTCTTGCAGGACCAATGGCGCTTGATCTGAGGCCAACCAGGCAAACACAGGAGGAGGAACCATCTAGCCCTCTGAGCTGTGGGCGCGTGTAAAGGTCAGAGTGAAGGGGCCGAACGGTCATTCACTGTCCCTGGGTGCGCGGTTGAAGTGGGATTCCTCGATGCGGATTATTGTTATGTGTTGTATATGCTGTTGTTGTGGTTGTGGTTATTGCTGTTGTTGATGTTGGTGTTGGCCTTGTTGATGTTGTTGGTATTACTAAAATACTGATGCGATTGGTGTGGGCGTTGTTAATGTTGTTGTTGTCGTTCTTGCTGTTGTTGCTGTTGGTGTTGTTGTCAGGCGGTCCCAGCATCGAATCGATAAGCCGGATCGGGTCGACCGAGGCATCGAATCGGCAGGAATCGGCAGAAATCGGCTGCCAAGTCGAAATCGGCAGGAGTCGGCAGGGCCGAGTCAGATCGAGTCGGAAACCGGATCCCGTCAAGCCGGATCGAAATCGAAATCGGAAGGCTGGGAGGGAAGACGTCGTCGCACGTTATCGCACGTCGTCGCGAACGTCGTCGCATGCATTTTCGTCGCTCTCCGTCGCACGTCATCGTAAACGTCGCACGCGCGTCGTTGCAAAGGGCCCCAAGGGACCCCCAGCGGACCGTGGCATGGACCCCCCCGTCTGTGGGACAGACCCCCACGTCTGTGGGACAGACCGCCCCCCGTCTGTGGGACAGACCCCCCCGTCTGTGGGGCAGACCCCCCCGTCTGTGGACCGACCCCCACGTCTGTGGACAGACCCCCCCGTCTGTGGACAGACCCCCCCCGTCTGTGGACAGACCCCTGCGTCTGTGGACAGACCCCTACGTCTGTGGACAGACCCCTACGTCTGTGACAGACCCCTACGTCTGTGGGACAGAGCCCCCCCCCGTCTGTGGGGCAGACCCCCCCCCCGTCTGTGACAGACCCCTACGTCTGTGACAGACCCCCACGTCTGTGACAGACCGCCCCCCCCCGTCTGTGGGACAGACCCCCCCCGTCTGTGACAGACCCCTACGTCTGTGACAGACCCCCCCGTGGGGCAGACCCCCCCCCGTCTGTGGGACAGACCCCCCCCCCCGTCTGTGGGGCAGACCCCCCCCCGTCTGTGGGGCGCAGACCCCCCCCCTCGTCTGTGGGACAGACCCCCCGAGGACCCAGGACTCCCCCCCCCCCCGGTCTGTGGGACGGACCCCCCGGACCGTGGGACGGACCCCCTGGACCGCGGGACGGACCGTTCGGGCAAACATTTCGAGGAGGACGCAGCCGTGGCCACGAGGAAAGCGCCCGTCCGTGGCCCCAGGGCGCTCCAGGACGCACGTGAGCACCTGGCTGCCCCTCCTCCTCCTCCTCCTCCTCCTCCTCCTCCCCCTCCTCCCCCTCCTCCTCCTCCGCCTTTTCTAAACCATCCAAGAGCGGGAGCGAAGCCGGATCGGCAGGAAATCGGCAGAAGTCGGCAGACGCGTCGAATCGGCAGGAGTCGGATCGGGCGACCTCGAAATCGGAATCGCGAATCGGAATGTTCGCATCGAGTCGGATCGAGTCGGAACCCTGGAAAATCGTTTCGAATCGGCCCGGAGGAGTCGGAAAGCGCCCTGTGTTGTTGCTGTTGTTGCTGTTGCTGTTGGTGTGGTTGATGTTGATGTTGGTGTTCTGGTTGGTGCTATTGCTGTTGTCAATGTTGCTGGTGTAATTGCTGTTGTTGTTGTTGTTGTTGATGTTGTTGTTGGTCTTGTTGTTGTTTGTTGTTTGGCATCGTCTCTCCCGCGACGCGGCCCGCGACCCACCCGCGACCCACCCCGCGAATCCAACCCGCGACACACCCGCGACCCCCCGCGCCCCCCCCCCCCCGCGACCCGCCCGCGACGCGCCCGCGACCCACCCCGGGACCCACCCGCGAGCCGCCCGTGACCCACCCGCGAACCCACCCGCGACCCACCCGCGACCCACCCGCGACCCACCCGTGACCCACCCGCAACCCACCCGCGACCCACCCGCGACCTACCCCGCGACCCACCCACATTGCTTTGACGAAAAATCGGCTCCTAGGCGCCTGCAGGAGCTTCGCAGACTGCAGACGTCCCCGCCGCCCCGTCACTCTTATCCGCAAATGCGGGGTGCTACGTATATCATCAATCAGTTTGGCGCGTGAGCACGAGCCGTTCTAAACCCGCGTTCAAGAGTTCATCTGCGCGACCACAATGGCCTGAACCAGAACGGCTTGAGCCAAAATGGCTACGGACTCCTCCTCCTCCTCCTCCTCCTCCTCATCATCATCATCATCACCATCATCATCAGCATCACCATCATCACCATCATCATCATCATCATCATCAGCATCATCATCATCATCATCATCATCATCATCATCGTCCCCCTCCACCTCTTCCTCTTCTTCCGCCTCCTCATCAGCATCCTCCGTCTCGTCCTCGTATTCCATCTTTTGTTTGTTCTCATTTTTATGAACGCTGCTGTTGCTATGGTTCTAGACATTGATAATGGCTTTAGCCTAAAAACCGTCGGCTGGCTAGTATTAGTAGTACTATTGGTAGTATTGGAGCAACATTCTTACTACTACCAGTAGACGTAACAAGTCTGACTATTATGCTTGGTATTACTCATATTGAGATTACGTTCAGCGCTCGGGAAATTCGTATTTACATTATTGCTTACTAGAACCACGCGCGCGCTTCGCGCGCTTAGGTTCTAGCTAGGAGGCGAGCTTGAGTCAACGAAAGTCGCAGGGAAGGGGGCAGGGGGAAGAAGGCCAGAGAGCGCCGAAGGATACAAATACTGAAACCCTCTTGTGATTTTGTGGGGGGCCTCGTCCGGCCGCTCGCTGGGAGTTTGACGTAGCTTCTCGGGAGCCTCTGAACCTGTCGGGGGCCTCCTGGAAGCAGGTTCGAAGCATTTTGGGGGCCGATTTGGGGCTTCTCGGGGCCTCCTTTGGGCCTCTTGGGGGTCTCCTGGGGCCTCTTGAGGGGCCTCCTTGGGGCCTCCTGGCGGCCTCTTGGGGCGGAAGGCTCGAGCTTGCGGTTCGTGGTCCCCCTCTGGGCCCCCTCTTGGGCCCGTCTTGGGGCCCTCTTGGGCCATCTTGGGCGCCTCTTGGGCCGTCTTGGGGCCCTCTTGGGCTGTCCTGGGGCCCTCTTGGAAGCTTCTTGGGCCGTCTTGGGGCGGTCTTGGAGGCCTCTTGGGCCGTCTTGGACGCGGTGAAAGCCCAAGATGCGAACATGCGAAAAATATACGTTTTCCCATAGGAATGGCACGATTTTTGTTTCTTGGACCTCTCTTGGGGTGCCTCTCGGAACGTCTTGGGCTGATTTTGGAAGCCTTTTGGCGCCTCTGGGCGGCGTTTTGGCGCCTCCTGGGATATGTTGGGCCGGAAGCTCGGAATTCGAGAATGGCTTTCTCCTTCTGGGACCCCTCTCGAAGTCGTCTTGGGGTTCTCTTGGGCCGTCTTGGGGCCGTCCTGAGCCACTCGTGCGCAGCCTTGGAGCGCTCCCGGAGGCCTCCTAGGCCGTCTTGGAGGCCTCTTGGGCCGTCTTGGACGCGGTGAAAGCCCAAGATGCGAACATGCGAAAAATATACGTTTTCCCATAGGAATGACACGATTTTTGTTTCTTGGACCTCTCTTGGGGTGCCTCTCGGAACGTCTTGGGGTGCTTTTGGGAGCCTTTTGGCGCCTCTTGGCGGCATTTTGGCGCCTCCTGGAGCCTCTTGGGCAGGGAAGCTCGGAATTCAAGGTTGGCTTTCTCCGTCTGGGACCCCTCACGAACTCGTCTTGGGGCTCTCTTCGGCCGTCTTGGGGCCGTCCTGGGCCACTCGTGCGCAGCCTTGGAGCGCTCCCGGAGGCCTCGTAGACCGTCTTGGGCGCCTCTTGGGCCGTCTTGGACGCGGTGAAAGCCCAAGAGGCGAACATGCGAAAAATATACGTTTTCCCATAGGAATGGCACGATTTTTGCTTCTTGGGCCTCTCTTGGGCTGCCTCTCGGAGCGTCTTGGAGGCTTCTGGGACCTTCTTGGTGTCATGACAGGCGTCTTGGAAGGCATCTGGAGCCATCGGAGCGCGTTCCGAAGCCGCCTGCGAACGATCTTGGACGGCGTCCGGCGGTCCGACGAGCCTCCGGGCCCCCGGGGCGCACATTTGTGGTCGGGGTCCCGGCCCCGGGCCCCCGGACCCGGTGCGCCGTTATATGTATATACTCGTATTATTGTCACTGCTACTATTATAAGTAATAGTATGTTTGTTACTCTTATTCGTATCATGAATTTCGTTCGTCTTTTCCTCGCTTTCATATACTATTTTATATGTTTATTAGTCATGTGCTTGTTTCGGTTATTTCTCATATTCCTCTGCTTAGGCGCTTGTTTGATCGATGACGCGTCTATCGCCGCGCGCCGGGCAGAGGCCATGTCTGAAGAGGCCGCAAACGCGGCGTACTGGGAACCCATGTTAGCGGGCGCCTTCTGCAGAGCGCTGTGCCTTCGTCTTAGCACAGTCAAAGCTTCGCGGACAAGCTCGATCGTTCTCTACTTAGATCGCGTGTTCGCCGACGGCATTGAACTTCCCGGGCGCGCGCAGCTTACGTCTGGAATCGACTTTGCTTGGGAATCTCGGTACATGGCAGCGACGGACAGCGTTGCCGCATGCTGGAGCTCGCGCGACGCTGCTGTGATCGGCGGCGCCGACCCAGAGATGTCGACCAGGATCGCCCTGCTCCGGTCAGCTCGAGCAATGGAGAAAGACCCGACAGAATACGGGAGCTGGGGCGCACCAAGGTCCTCCTCTTCCTCCTCATCCTCATCCTCATCCTCTTCCTCCTCCTCCTCCTCCTCCCCCTTTCCCTCGACGCGGCGCACAGCTGCCACTCGCCAGTGTGAAGCTGTGTCAGCGCGGCGCGTGCTTCGTCTTCGCCGCGCCCACCGAAAATGTTGCCGTTCCCGTCCTTGCGGGGCCCGCGTGTACTTTTCTCTTCGCCAAATCGTCGGAAGCGGGACCGCGCGCGAGCGCCTTCCGTTTGCGACGTGGGAGCGCGCTCCGATCCCAAGATCAACTTGTGCCACAACATGTTTCTGTGTTGCGGGAAGGTTGGGATACGCGAGGCCTTCTGACTCGCTCGACCTGGCAAATCTGACTCGCAGTCCGACTCCCATCCCGGTTTTGTTGTGTTGTTTCTTTATCCGTACGTCTTCCCAGTATGCCAACAAGCCGGCCGATAGCCACCCCATCGGGGCTTTTCCTATTCGACACGTAAAACGCCATGCAAAGTCGGCGTTGCTCGTCTCAAGATGGGCGTAACGTCGTCCATGCTGCAGAATGCGTGGCCGCAGTATGACGGGGCGCACACCTCGCGCGAAAGGCCGAAACAAATCGCTCTCGCCTCAGCGCTGCTCGTTGTTCGAGAGAGCGCGCCGCCTGCTTTCGCACGCCAATTCGTCGACCCGCGAACGGACGGAAATGCCGTTTTTGCCTCGGCGCCGCGCAAATTTCGCCCGAAACTTGCGCTCATGGCTGGTTCGACGAAGCGCATGAAAACGACAGAGACAACGGGACCGCGAGAAAGCGGCCGAACTACCGACTTCGCCCAAAAACCGCGCAGAACGGGCACACGGGCACACGGGCCGAAGTGGCAATGCTGTGTCACCGCGGCGCATGCTTCGTCTTCGCCGCGCCCACCAAAAGCGTCGCCGCCCCCGCTCTTGCGCGGCCCGCGTCGTTTTTTTCTTCGCCAAGCTGTCGGATGTGGGGCCGCGCGCAAGCACCTTCCGTTTGCGAGGTGGGAGCGCGCTCCAATCCAAATATCCAAATCGCGGAGGCGCGGTAAAAGCGGGCGGGGGGGCACTCTGACTAGCTCGACCTGGCTAACCTGACTCCGATCCTGGTTACTTGCTAGTATATACTGCTACTCTGCCAACCAGCTGGCCGACAGCAACTGATCTTGGCGGCTCCATATATATATATATATATATATATATAGATGTCTCTCTCTGTCTCTCTCTCTTTCTTTATTTCTTTATTTATTTATTTCTTTCTTTATTTCTCTCTCTCTATATATATAGTGCAATCTCTGTGGAGCAATGTACGTGGCATACTTCATCTTGCCGAACTTGGAGTGACCAATTAGAGCTGCAAGCACAATCATCCTGCCCGCTGACCCACCCGCAACCTGGTTTGCAAATCCCACGCGGCGGCGATTGCGATGAATGCTCGGAGCTGGCTGGCGCATTGCTGCGTCCGCGCTGGCGCGCGCAGGCTCGCGCGAAAAGCGGCCAGCTAGTCTGGCGCGACAGACGCGGCCGCGGTGGCGCTGACCGCCGGGGCCTTCCCAGCGCGGCACGCAAGACGCGGCGGCGGCGGGCACCACTTCACTGCGAGTCGGTGACTCGAGCGAGAGCAGTATCATGGCGACGTCGGCAATGGCAGACTCGATGATGGTAGTAGCGATGCTGGCTACAAAGACGACGCTAACAACGGCAAGGCCAATGACGGGGCCGACGCTGATCGCGCCAGCGACGATGGTGCCTACGCGTCGACAATGAAGGTTCTGGAAGGATGTCGACATGCGCGCAAGGCCAGCGCGCGCGAGTGGCCCGCATTGCATTATTTGACCAGGACCGCCCCCCCCCGCCGGCACGCGCGCAGTGGCGATCAAATGACTTCGACATCTGCGCGCGAGAGGCCCGCTTGGTCGCACGTTGTGAACTTGTTCAGAAACCGATGGTTTTCGCGAGAATCCGCAAGAGCGCGCGCATAAACTTGTTTGGTGAACCATGTTGCAAAACACACACGCGCAGACACACACACACACAAGTCAAACGCAGGATGCGCGTGGACGTTCCTAACACACGCAATGCCGGTTCACTCTGGCCCTCTCATCGGCTTGATCGTGGACGTCACCCTCAACCATGGCAACGTGCTTCGCGAGCTGGCCGGCCCATTCACCCCGCGGGCGCCCCACCTTCCGGACATATTTCTGAGGAGTGGAAATCCTTTTGCGCAGCTCATCACGTTCCAGCGCCCTCGCCACCCTGCCGCAAAGCAGAAATTGGCATTGGTCCCGAAGTTATCCATTGCCCACGCGATGTATATCCGAGCCCACGTTTCCGTCGGAACGGATGGCGGTCCCGAGGTTTCCATTGCGTCATTGGTGGGGATGGCGTCTCCCGTCGGCGATCGAAGGTTGTAGTTCTGACACACTGATATCGCTAGAAATTTGACCAGTGCACCGACATGCCGTACTGGGCACCGGTATGAGCAATGCTGTCCAGAAGCTCTTGCAGTGATCGCGAGTCCGCACCGAACAACAAGGAGCCGTCCGCTTACAACGGAACATCCAAGGAACCAGAACTAAGTTGCTGCGGGGGTGAATCCGACATGCGATGTGTAGCGTCGTGAATACCGATCGTCGTTAGCACGACGAATACGATCGGCGAGAGCGGGCAACCTTGCGAGATGCCAGAGCGCTGCTCTTCTCCGTTGAATCGTCAGCCATCCCAATAACCGATAACTTTCTGTCTGAATATCTGTGTCGAGTCATGCTCAGGAAATGCCCGGGCAGGCCGAACCAGCCCAGGGCTTCCATCACTGCGTATACGTTGATGGAGTCAAACGCCTTCTTCCAATCAAGCGCAAGAAGACCAGCGCGCCCTCATTAAGCCGCAAGTTCCTGGTCAATGCGGCGTCTTGCTGCGAGGATCACGTCTTGCGTGCCTCTGCCTGACCTGAAGCCAAACTGGGTGACAGTCAACCGCTGTTCGGCGCTTGCTTCCTTCAGCCTTTGTCATCACACCTGCGAAGATCCTACGTGTAACACAAACCAAACTTCTCGGGCGATAATTAACGCATGTTTCTACATTACTTTTTTGCACATAGAAGAAACTTTGGTCGTGAGAATGTCTCGCGGAGTCTCGCTCCTGAGCCACCACGCGTTGCAGAAGTCCGTGAATCACTGCAGTCCGTCGGTGGTCTCCGCCACTGCCTGCTCAAATTCCCCAGGGATTTCGCACGGCCCACTGGAACTGCCGTTCCTGAGTTTCCAAACAACGGCGTCTACTTCCGCAGCAAAAATGTTGCAATGCCACTGATTGTTTTACATGTTTCTGTTCTGGGCACCCCGGATCGAAATCTTGACGAAACCTATGTTGAAGGATTCCAGCATGCGCGCGCGACGACGCGCGCGTGTAGACCTTGTTGCATGTGTTGAGAAGGGGTCTTGAACATCGATGATTTGTGATCAACGAGTGCGCGCGGATATGTTATTCGACGTGGATGGTGGGAGGGTGACCCGGTTTGGCTGGGATACTATGACATCGTGTGTAACAAAACGATGGGGGTGAATCGCACGTAAACCGCACATCCCCAACGATAGCGGATCATTCTGGCGTCGGGAAGGTGGTGGATCCGAAGTTTCTTCTGGAAAAAATCAAAGTGGAGCAATACATGTTGTGCAATATATAAATTCTGTGCAATATATGTTGCGCATTCATTGTGGAGCCAGGGATGTGGTGCATCAAATGTGATGTAATCAGCGTAATATAATCAAAATCAATGCCATACAAAGTCGCGTAAAGAAACACCATCCAAACCAACGCAGAACAGAATCCGAACCAACGACAAGCAACGCAAAACAATGCAAGACAACGCAAAGCAACACGAAGCAATCTATGCGGCGACAAGCGGCGACAAGCGGCGACGGCGGCGACACAGCCGCCAGACTGGCCGTCAGGCCGAGACGACGTGCGGCGACGGGGCGGCGACGGCGGTCTACACTGGCCCAAACGACGGGCGGCGACGGAGCAGCGACGGCGGCCATATAGCCGCCACGGCGGCATACCAGCCCAGTTCTTTCGAAAACAACTAAGCAACCCTAGGTGCAAGCTCTGTTCGGGAAATGGCGTTCGCTTTTACATTTGGCATTATGGCCAGGTTGAAAAATGCGCGGCGGGAATGGGACGGGGCACGCATCCCGCCAGAAAATCCTAAATGTCGTTCTCGCCTCGTCGCCTCGTCGCCTGAACTCTCGCTGAGGCACGGCGCACATTTGTCACACGCAGCTTCGTCGACGCGGGAGCGGGCGAAAATGTACTTCACGCCTTGGCGTCGCGCAGATTTCGCCTGAAACTAGAGTTCCCGCCTCGACACGGCGCATGGATTTCACTCGCCAATTTAAAGGGGTCCGCGCGAGTGAACTGTCGCCTTCGCCCAAGCTTCGTGCGCATCTCGTTCCGAAATGGCGTTCCAGAGCGGGCGCGGAACACGGCCCGTTCGTCGAATCGCATGAGAGCGACAACGGCACCGGGGCCGCGCGAGAGCGGGCGAAATGCCGACCTCGCCCAAGCGCTGTGCAGCGTGTGAGTGAAAGTGGCGGTGCTGTGTCAGCGCGGCACATGTTTCGCCTTCGTCGCGTTCATCGGAAGCTTTGCCGTTCCTGCACCTGCGCGGGAGCAAGAGCGCCTCCCGCTTTCAAGGTGGGAGCGCGTACCAATCCAAACATCGACGTGTGCCACAAGTGATTATGATGTTGTGAGGGCGAGGGGACCTTCTGACTCGTTCGACCTGGTTAACCTGATCCCTATTCCGTATTGATTGGGATTTCCTCTGGCTCTGCCACCTAGCTGCTAGCCGGCCGATAGCAACCTAACCCTGATGGTCCCATCCGGCGTGTCTAAAGATTCATACAACAATCCATGTTGCTCGCCCCAACATTGTGCATGATGTCGTCCAGGTTGGAGTGTGTCAGGAGGTGGGCGGAGCGCACATCCCGCCCGAAGGGCCTAAACGTCTCTCTCGCCTCGTCGCCGCGCTGATTGTTCGACTCGTGAGCTCCCGCGGAGGGGCGGCGCACACTTGTCGCATGCAGCCTCGTCGACGCGCGAGCGGACGAAAAAAGGCAGCTCTCGCACTGGCGCCGCGCGGCGTTCGCCCGAAGGTGGCGTCCCCGCCCCGACGGGGCACAGATTTGTCCCTCGCCAGTGCTGGGGCGCCCGAGCGATTTCGGCGACTTGCTGGCCTCGCCCAGGCTCCGGGGCGCATGCGGGTCCAGAGTGGCTTTCCAGCGCGGGCGCGGCGCACGCGCGTGGCAGCGGCAACGGCGGCGGGGCCGCGCGGGAGCGGGCGAGAGTGGCGATGCTGCGTCAGCGCGGCGCGCGCTTCGTCTTCGCCGCGCCCATCGGAAGGCTGTTGCCGCTCCCGCCCCTGCGCGGCCCTGGTAGCTTCCCCATTCACCAGGTCGGCGGAAGCGGGGCCGCGCGCGTGCGCCCTCCGTTGGCGCGCTGGGAGCGCGTACCAATCCCAACATCGAGCTGTGCCGCAGTTGATCAGTATGCTGTGGGAGCGAGGGTGGGGCTAGGCGGGGCCCTCTGACTCGCTCGATCTGGCTAAATTGTCTCCTGCTCCTGCTCCTGCTCCTGCTCCTTCCTCCATCCCTCCCTCCTTTCCTCCCTGTGGGGAGGGTGGGGGGGTGGGAGAATGACCCTCTCCATGGGCACGCGCAGCCGGCCCAACAGGTCGTTGTCGCCCTGCACTCCCTTGACGCTGTCCTGGGCCATCCTCCTCATCCCTCTTCCTCCTCGCCCCCCCTCCTCTTCCTCCTCCTCCTCCTCGCCCTTCTCCTCCTCCTCCTCCTCCTCCTCCTCCTCCTCCTCCTCCTCCTCCTCCTCCTCCGTCTCCTCCTCCTCCTCCTCCTCCTCTTCCTCCTCCACCTCCTCCTCCTCGTCGTCCTCCCCCTCCTCCTCTTCCTCCTCCTCCGCTTATTCGTCCTCCTCCGCTTCTTCCTCCTCTTCGACATCCTCCTCCTCCTCCTCCTTCCCTCCCTCCCTCCCTCCCTCTCTCCCTCCCTCCCTCCTCGTCCTCGATTTCCCTCCGTGAATGCACGGCTGTCTCATCGTTGTCTTGTTTATCACTCGTTTCCTCCTCTTCTATCTCCGTTCCGTTTCCGCCCTGATCCCTCTCCCTGCCCCCTTTATGGTACTTCTACTACAACCACGCGCGCGTTGCGCGCGCTAAGGCATGGTGCGGAACAGGCCAACATTGGTTCCTGAACGGAAATCAACGATCAATACTGGTGGGGAAATGTCAGCATTTCACAGGGAAGGCAGACGGTGTAATATTGTCTCGTGTTCTTCCTATGAATCGGAAGTTGAGGGAGAAGAGGAACAGGGAGAGTTTGAGGAGTCAGTGGAGGACCTGGGAAAAGGGAGGAAAATACTACGGGCTCGAAATCGAAAAAAAACCCGAGTGCAAGCACTGCTTCGAAAACATATTCGAATAATGGTATGGTTTGTTGTGTTTGTTGTCCGATTGTTTTGAGACACTCACCTTCGGCTGTTCCTCTCGTGTTTTTTTCTCCTCTTCCTCCGTCGTATCGTCCTTCGTCCTACTGATGGAGGCTGACGCAAACCTAACAATGAAGCAGCACAACATAGAAGCAACAGCAGACACTCACGCAAACATGCAGCAAACAAGCAGCAACACAAGCAAAGCAACAATCAATGCAAAACCAATGGGGCTACCAAAATGTCCCTCAGCTCGTACGACTACCACCATCACGGTTACTTCTGCCTGACGCATACTGTCTAGGACCTACTACCTACTACGTATCTGCGACACGATATCGACTGAACTCAAACCCCATCTACTACGCGCTACCACTACCATCCCCACGACCATTGCTGCGACTATAGACACCACTACCACTCCCTTGATCCTCGTCCCAGATGGCCACCTCCACCTCGAAACCAGTCACCATGTGCGCCTCGTCTACGGCGAAGAGCAGCCTGCAGTTCCATTCCGGATTCAGGTTGTCCTGAGGAGGTAGGGCGGAGCAACACCAAGACTCCACGAGGAACAGCAGCCAGATGAAACAACGGAGGACGAATCATGAGAAGGATGAGGACACGGACAAGGAGAATAATAAGGAAGAGGAGGAAGCGCACCGGCACGACCTCACGCCAGAAATGCACTTCGCGGATGGAGTGGGCCTTTCGTAAAAACTAAACCAATGATGCGTAAAGGAAAAATAAACAAGCATCATACAGGAAGAACGATGAGAAGGATCCGCCGACCCCCTCTTGCCGGGGGTGAACAGGCGTGTGAGATGATTGGCTGTCCCCCTCCCCCTTTCCCCTCCACTGGGGTCCAAAATCCAATTTGCAGGGGGGGGGGGGGGGCAGCCTACGAGCTCGCCAACGCTTCCGCCGGAGCCCAAGAGGGGGAATGCGAGCTGACATTCCGAGCCATTCCTCCTCTGATGTGCCCAAGAGCGCCCCAGAGGCCCCCGAGGCGCCCCAGAGAGGCACCAAGAGGCCTCCAAGAGGGCCACAAGGCGCCCCAGAGGCCACAAGAGCCCTCCATAAGGCCCCCGACAGGCATCCCGAGAGACCCTCAGATGCATCTGAGAGGCTTCTGAAAAAAAGCCCAGGCACGGTAGCGGGTTGGGCCGAAGGCTGCAAAAGAATTTCCACGAACGTCGCAATATGGTACTTCTGCTGGGGGTCGGCGGACTGGCGTAAGCCACATGAACAATGAGAACGAGAAGGAAATGAAACTCGGTCCTATTAGACTCGAAGCGTCTGCCTCGACGCTCACATGGCTTGATGGCGCTGCTGGCAAGAGCCGCCAGACTGGACGGAGACGGAGAATGACTTGAAATGATCTGACTATGGGGCGCATTGGTCCCGCTAGTGTGCCCAGCTTGCGGTCGCAAGCGCCCATCGCGGTCGAGACTCTCGAGGCTTCAGGGCAGCCACAAGAAAAGACACGAGGGCGAGCAGGGGGATAAAAAGAACGGGGAAGGGGGGAATCTAGAGTCCTCCCAGATGGGGCCAGTCGATGGGGTCGGAGGATCACGCCGCATCGTCGACGCATAATCGATGCATCGCCCGTGCATCGCCGACGTCGGCAATGCACTGGCGACGCCGTCATGGAGAATCCGGCGCAATCGCCCAACCCCATCTAACGCAGATCCTTTCTAGGAGGCCTGCATAGCGTGGTCGACGCTAAGGTCTCAGGGCAACCACGGGGCAAAAAGAGGGCAAGCGCCAGGGGCTTCCAGGGAGACGGGCAGGGAGATAAATTAGAGCGGGAAAAAGAATCTAGAGGCCATCCCGATGGGGTCAAAGTAGATGGTGTTGGAAGATCACGCCGCATCGCCGATGCATCAACGAGGCATCGGCGACATCGGCGATGCACCGGCAACGTCGGCGTGGAGAAAGTCGGGATCCACATCGAGAAGCATAGAGGATGCATCGGCGGTGCGGCGCGATCCCCCGACTCCATTTCATTACTCGGACCACACTTGGGAGGCCCTGACCGTCGCGGTTGCTTCCAGGGAGACGGGCAGGGGCATAAAAAAGAGCAGGGGCCGGAACCCAGACATCCGTCGATGTGACGCTTTCAGCCCGCAGCCCCCGAGGTCTCAACCACTTCCCCGGGGCGAATGTTCCGCCCCAGGTCCGTTCTTGATGGCCCTGGGGCCCGACATTGGGCCCTGGAGGTCCATCCGGGCCCGTGGACGACGACGACGACGACGACGACGACGACGACGACGACGACGACGACGACGACGACGACGACGACGACGACTCCGTCCGTCCGTCCGTCCATCCATCCATCCGGCCGCGGCGTGGTCGGAGAGTGGGACAGCAGGGCGAGCTCCTTGACCGTCGGCGTCCTGCGGTTCTGGAGGCCGAGCCTCACCTCTAGATAGAGGAAAAAGAACTATGCACATGCACCGATTCTGGCCAGGCCCATCCTGAGCCCAGGATCGGTGCATACGCCCAGGAAGGCATATGCACCGATCCTGGGTCAAGGATGGGCCTCGCCAGGATCGGTGCATGTGCATAGTTCTCTTCGCCAGACTAGAGGAGCGCAGAACGGCATGAACTCACATTCTCGCAGGTCATCGCGGATTCCTTGGACTGGCGCTGGACCTCTCTCCCTGGCCCCTGGAGGCGCGGAGCGCGCCAGGGGCAGCGCCAGAGGCGCCGC
This sequence comes from Prorocentrum cordatum, assembly GCA_963575745.1. Taxonomy (NCBI): domain Eukaryota; class Dinophyceae; order Prorocentrales; family Prorocentraceae; genus Prorocentrum; species Prorocentrum cordatum. Next base: position 545,470 of record CAUYUJ010014915.1, read on the forward strand.
CAGGGGTGCCCAGCGCCGATCGAGGAGATCCGCGCGGGAGGACCTCCGAGAGAAGCAGAGGCCGCTTTCTGCTCCTCGAACCTCTGCGTACGGGTCCGACAGGGTGAGGAGGTCCGCGTTCCGCAGGTTCTGGGCGGCGACCACCACGACGCGCAGGGCGCCGACGCCCCCCGCGGCCGCCAGCTCCTCGCCTCGGGCCCCGGGGGCCCCGCCCTCCTGGGCATCCCAAGCGGGGTCAGAGCGCGGCCAGGAACTCTTGCTCAGCGTGTCGCGGCGGCGGCCGAGGACCCGGCCCCGGCGGCCCCCGGCCGCGGCGGCCCCTGGCCGCGGCGGTGGAGGCCCCACGGCCGAAGATCAGAGGACCGCGCCGCATCGCCAATGCATCGGCGATGCGTCTCGATGTGGAGCCCGACTTTTTCCACGCCGACGGCGCCGACTCATCGCCGGTGTCGCTGGTGCCGGCGATGCGGCGCGACCCTGCGGTCCTATCTGCCCGGACCCCGTTGGGGAGGCCCCAACTCCTGGAGGAAACTCTCCACGCTGTCGTCCTGGACGTAGCACTCCAGCACGCTGTCCTGCGCGGAGGGCCCTCATGTTCCTCCTCCTCCTCCTCCTCCTCCTCCTCCTCCTCCTCCTCCTCCTCCTCCTCCTCCTCCTCCTCCTCCTCCTCCTCCTCCTCCTCCTCCTCCTCCTCCTCCTTTTTTTTCCCCCAACTACAGGCCAGTCGCTATCAGCTATGGCCGAGTTCACCCTCCTCCGGGGTGGCCTGGCGGAGCCTTGGCGTGCCGTGCGGGGACCAAGGACAGAAACCGCCAGGCGAGTGGCCCCTCACTGGCCCACAGCATGCCGCCCAGGGACGGAAGTGGGCCAGGACGGGCCTAGCCAGAGTCTCCTGAACTCGCAAGTAGGCGCAACTGTCTGGCCTCGCTCCTTTGTGGGCGAGGGACAGGGTGCTGCGCTGGCGGCGGCGGCGGCGTCGAAGCGAGTCGAGCTGCCACCCGCTCTCGCTGTTGTCGCTGCTGCCTCTGAATATCAGCGGTGTTGTACCGCTCCGGTGTTGACATTACGGCACGCGATATGGGATGCTTGCCAGCGAGAAGTCTGTTCACGCGCCCCCTGTTTCGGGGGGGGGTGCCTGGGCATTTGCCAGGCAGAGCTCTAATCACGTACTGGGTGTAGCGCCCACAAACAAGGCAGAAAAGAATGGGCGCGTCTGGAAAGTCCGCAATCGCCATCTGGTGTGAGGCACGAATGGCCTCCAATCCCTTCCTGTAAGCGCTCTCGAGTGGACGGCAAGCTTGCCGCTCGCGGGCAACAGCTGCTTCATATGATCGGGCAAACGTAAAACAGGCCGAGCACCTGTAAGGTACAGGCCCGTCGAGAACCTCGCAAGCGTGCACAACTCCGCAGGCCTGTACCTTAGAGGGCAGCACGGCTCTCTCGCTTTTATGCCTATTCTTTTGGCAAAGGGCGAGCACTCGGTGCATAGACGGCAACAGTTCTGGCGGCTTCGACTGTGCACTGCAAATCCTGCAGCGCTGCTGGGTTTAATGATGGGTGGCATGAGGCGCAGGCCGCTTTGGTTGTGGCATCGGCTGCCGCATTGATTTCAGCTGCTAGCTTGGCCTCTCCAGCCAGAGCTACGATATCTTGATGACTCTTAATATTGATGGCCTGCTGCACATGGTGTCTACTGTTTTGAGCAAGCGCGAGCTTGTGCAGGCCCGAGTACTTTAACTTACTACTGAGACGAATTGGCAGTGGCCTAGCATGCTGATCAAGGACCGCTTCGCAGTCCACCCAAGTCTCCGAAGGATTCGTGAGGGCCTCCTGGAGCACCAGGAAGCCCATGTGTCCCCCAGCCTGGGAGGTCTGGGGGAGGTTCGCGGCAACAGCTCCGTAAAATGAAGCCTCTGGGGCCCCGTCAGTAGTGTAAGCCACTACCGAAAACGTCGCTCTGTCTAGGCCGCGTTGATCCAGGCATGTGCCTGGCGAGCGAAATCGCGGAAAGGCTCACTACCGGCAGGGTCCCCATGGGGGCCGGTAGTACGTGTGTCGTCTCAACCACGCTGCAAATGTCCAACAGCACTTCCGATGGCGACCCATAGAAGGCCAAATATGACGATGCCGATCCAATGGCCTCGTAGGTCAGAGTCGGTTGTATGTGGAGGTTGTTTGTGAGGTGACGTCGCCGTAATCATGGGGGGGGGGTAAGGGCGGCACAATATCGTATCGCATGTTACCATGCGTAACATATTCGAAGCGATTGCAAGTTGGCGTAAGTGGGTGGACTTCAGGAGTGTAGTAGCGCTGAGAGGTAGGGCTCAAGTAGGAGACCTCCGCGTAAGCAGATGCAGCACTGCAAATGTCCTTGCAATGGTAGGGAGCTCCTTCGCGTACAGCCACTTCACCCTGATGTTCCACTATGTCGGTAGTCCACCAGATAGTGCCGTGGATAGTGAAGAGTAGAGCTAGAGCTGACAACCAACGGCCAGCTCCGCTGCCAAATTTGAAGCTGGACGGGAGGCCCAACCCGACGCCTCGCCCAAGGCGAAGCATGCGTCCAACCCTTTTGTACCGTATCAACGACAGTCCCACAAGGAAAGAGTGAGCCGCGGGAGCGGCGATACATCTCAAACGAAAGTGATGATGCCTTTTTCGGTCTCGACGTATGGCAGTGCGCCTCAGAGAGGCACAGTCGAATAGGTGGCCTGTCACTGAGCCGAAATGGCCGCGGACAAACGCTCGATACATCTCGCCTTTGCCCAGCCTCCTTTACAGTGCCGCCCCCCCCCTAGGGTCGCATGCGCCCACCTGGCCGGCTCCAGCAACCCTTGGGCCCAGAAGAGTGCCGTCTCCTGGGGGGCGCATCGTTTGCGAGGAGGGGGTTGATCCATATCCACCGCCTGGACGTCGTGGGACCCCAGCGGGCGGTGGATATGGATTATTATATTTGAGCCCCAGTGGGCCCGAATATGTCCATGTCCTCCGCCACTGAATGTCCGCAAAAATTGATCCTCCAGGCGGATGTTATGTGTAAAGCCCCACCTCGCATCTTTGACTTCCGCCGCCTCTCGCTGAGCCTCCGCCGGCGCAGCTGCCCTCGCTCTGTTCGGGGATCTACTGACACGGGTCAATCCAGACCCGGGTCGGGTCAGGCGTTGCAGGATCCTGCAAGATCCCGCAAGATCCTGCATGATCCTGCGCCCAAGCCCATGTCAATGCGCCCCTGGCTCCGCAGGACCAAGCAAGATCCGGCACCCTGGCTGACGCTGGTTTGCACTGACCCGATGTGTTCCCCGCCAGCCGCCGCCGGCCTTCCGCCCAGGCCGAGAGCGGCAACCTCTCCCAACACCCCTTGAGGGCGAGGCCCATTCTGGAACGCGCCACACGTGTCGCCCCATTCCACTCGTTTCTGCAGCAGCCCACAGGAGCCTCTCACGTCATCTTGCTGGCTCGTGCGAACCGACGCTAGCTGACGCTGACCGACGCTAACCGACGCAGATCGACGCACATCGGTGCGTATCGACGCTAGATCGACGCCAGTCGACGCTAAATCGGCGCTTTCTCATCGCTTACCAGACGCTGGCGCACGCTGATGCACTCTAAAGACGGAGTTTCGAGGACATGCAAGGCTCCCATGAGTTGCTACCGATTGCCTCCAGCACGGCGGCGGATCCAGGCAGCGCACCTGGCGCCCACCGAGACCAGGACCCAGACTGGGCGGACTGTGGAGGCCTGGTGGTGCTGGGCAGACTCCGTCGTCTCCCAGGTGGTCCTGGATGAAGCCCACCTGCCGCATGGCGTAGTGCATCGGGTTCACGCAGGAGGCGTCCTCTCCGTGGCCCTGTGCCTTACGCATGAGGCTCTCCATCTCCTTCCTGGCAGGGGGCGAGGCAACGGCGACCGTGAGGTTCGACCTCGTTCACCCTCTCCTGCTCCTCCCCCCTCGCCTGGCCCACCCTCTCCCAGTGAGTAGCGCAGCGGGCCTCACTGCCCCCGTCGATTGGGCTGCCCTGGCTCCTAAGGCCGAAGAAGATGAGGAAGTCGATCAGGCCGGCGAAGTAGATGTGCTTGCCGTCCGCCGACACCAGCCCGCCGTTTATGGACTCCGCGTCCCCGCCGCACCCGAGCCGCGCACCGTCGCGCGGCTGCTCGGAGCCTACGTGGTGGATGCCTACCAGAAGCGAGTAGTCCATTAGCCCGTTGGCCGCGAGGAAGCCCGCGTCCCTCTCGTGGGCCGCGCGGAGCCTGCGGCGGACGCCGTGAGGGACGCGGAGCCTCTGGCTGGCCTGGATCCAGTCCTCGTCCTTGCCGATGCTCTCGCTGGGCTTCTTCTGGCGGTTGAACGTGGAGCCCTTGATATCAAACGTTTCGTGCACCTTTCACGGAACAGAAAGCTGCATAATCATAGACTTTCGGAGCCTTCTCGCGGATTTCTTCGATCTGCTCTCACCCCCCCTTCCCCAGCGCGCGGGGGGCCCAGCGCAGATCCGAGAAAGCCGCGCGGAGCTCCCACACTTCATGCGTGTCCCGGTGTTTGGCGTGTCCCGGTTTTTGTATTACTCGAACCTTGTAGGCGGTGTCGAACACTGACGTCATCACCGTGAAGTAGCGCACGCCGCCCCCCGGTATCTGTGCGCGGTACAGGCCGCCGTAGCGCACGATCAGGGAGCTGCCGAGCCGCAGGTGCGCCTGGTATCCTGGCAGCATGCGGTAAAATATCTGGGCCTCGGCCTGCGTTATCGTCTTGATCATCGAAACCAAAAAAACATAAGCATGAGCTTTCGGAGCTCCGCGAAGAGTTCTCGGGTCGGCGCCGCCACTGAAGGGGTCCAGCGCCGATCCAAGAAATCTGCGCGAATCTCGGAAAACGTATGTTCATGCTGCTTTCTCTTATTCGAGATAAGAAAGCGCCGGTCGCCAGAGAAGAAGAAGAACTCTCCCGACTTGGAGTTGGTCGACATCTCCGTATAGGGCGGGGCGCCGTGCCCCAGAGACCGGATGAGCTCCTTCGGGTGCGTCAGCGCGCCGCCGTCCAGGCTGGCAAACACCTCGGCGCCCCACGACTCGAATGACCCGCCGTCGTGAGCCTCCGACGAGAAGACGCGCCGCTGTCCTGGCACCCACTTCGCGTAGTGGCACAGCGACGAATCGGCGGAGCTGTCAGCGACAGGGCATCTTCTGATCAGAGCCTCCATCACCGCAGCTCTGCGTTGCTCGAAGTCTGCGGAGACCTGGATGCACTCCTGGAGAAAGTCGGGGAGGCTGATCGAGGGGTTGAACGAAGACGTCCTGGCCCGCGAGCGGGAGTCGGGGGAGAACATCGACTTCCGGGCCCCGTCCAGGTGCTGCACCAGCATCTCGGTGTTGGTGTCGCCCATGCCGCTGGCTCGCCTGTCTCCCCAGAGCACGCTGTTGTTGCCGAAGGAGGCGTCACGGGGGGCACCCGAAGACCTTCGTGGGCCAGACACATCTCCGCATCCACGGCCTCGCGGGCCGGGCACCTGGGCCGCGACCCAGTGGAGGCGGGGCGTTTCTCCGCGGATGCCCCGCACGGGACGTGTCCGTGCGCCCCTGCATCCGCGGGATCGCGCCCCAGGATCCAGACCGCAAGGGCATGGACACGGAACCTGACGTCTGCTGAAATGATGTCTGCTCGATGCGCGGCCCCAGAGGTCCCGGACGCCATCCTCCCCTGGGGGTAGCTTGGTGCCCCGGAACGATAATGGAGGGTCCCCGGGCCCGAGAACGCGCCTCGGAAGCCGAAAACGAGGAAGCACGCCCAGACTGAATACCGTCGGAGATCTGGGAACGTGTTCGCCGCTCCCGAGGCCTCCAGGCCCCGATGGCGCGCCCCACGGCGATGGCGCTCTGGAGCGCCGCCGTCTGCAGCAGCACCACGGCCGCGTCCGTGCGCCGCTGCAGCTCGCCCGCGCTGGTGGGCAGGTCCCTGCCGAGGGGCGACGCTGCGGTCGGGAACTGTGGCTCAGCCTGTCGCGGCGGCGGCCCCGGCGACACGGCGGGCCCTGCGAGCAGGGAGCGTGCCGCCCCGCTCCGCGCGGCGGGAGGCCGGGAAAGGCTCGGAACGTGGACGCCCGAGGACTGGGACGTGGTCAGCGTGTCGCGCCGACGCGTGGTGGGCCAGAACGGGCTCCGCGACAAGCTATAGGCCAAAGTTCCTGACTGCAGGGGGGGCTGGCTCGGGCAAAAACAAAGCAACAAGAACGTCGAGCTGGACTCGGCGATGCATCGCCGACAGACCGGCGATAGGCTCTCGATGGCGAGGCCGAACGATCCTGGGCGGAATGGGCTATCAGGCCTCCGATCGGCGATCAATGAGCGATGGGGGTCGGTGCGTCCCCCCTGGTGATTTTCGAGCCATGACTCGGGCCTCCAGCGGCAGTTCAGGACAATCCAGGCACCCGCAGGACGCCCCCGGCGAGGCGCAACCGCCGAAGGCATCCAGAGGCTGGAAAGCCTTCGCGGACCGACGAAAAGCCTAAAACCTCGAAGCCTTTCGTCCCTCCTGAGCACCCTCCCCCCCATCCCCGGAGCCGACCCCCCCCCTAACGCTGCCCCTGACCTGTACGAGATGTACTGCGCTGGTCTGCCGACGGGCCGGCAGGCCTTCCGCTGGGGCGGCGCCGGCGCCGTACGCCGCGGCCGGCTCGGCGCACCCAGATCTCCGACGGAACGGTTTTTTCGGGCGCTGCTTCATGGGGGGGCGATCGATGCAGGGCGAAGACTGGCCCTACAGGGGCCCCACGGGTTCCAAAAGGGGCACGAAAGCTCCACGTGTCTCCCCCCCGCCATGTATCGCCCCTCCGAAGCAGCGCCCGATTCACTCAATGTCCTCAGATCGTTTCGTTGCAATTTTCTCAGACATGCTCGCGTCCTGGAAAAAACACGACGGGAGGTTTTTGACAGTTTTCGGCCTCTGGGAGCTCTCGCTGGGCCTCGGGACCTCCAAAAAACAACTCGGGATGAAAGGCCGGCCCTGGGGAAAGAATCATGACTTCTGGGGACTCCATATCGACAAAAATGATGACATCGCATGTCTGGGCTGAGATCTGGGCGTTGCCACTTTCCTCACGCCCGGAGTTTTCGCCAAGTTTCGGGCCCCAGGACCATCACAGATCGACCCGGCTCGAACAACTACGCAGGAAGATGGGGTCCAGGGGTCCAGTCGTGATTCTTCGCCATGTTGCCAACTCTTTCGCAACGTCGGATCTCGGGGTCTGGGCAATTTTGGCTCGATTTCGGTTCTCTGGGGCCCCCCCGCAGCGAACCGCTCCTGTTGTGGATGCCACGACAATGGACACTCTAACAATCCGATCATTGAATTAAAGATGTGGTAAACAAGTGAGAAAAAAACATGTTCTAAACATGTTTGAAACATGTGTTTTACATATCGAAAATGTTTGAAACATCCTTTAACATCTGGAAATTATTTGGCAGCACGCTTCCTCTCCATTGATCGTCCTCCACAACGCCACTGGGCGAGCGCCCTTTCTCCGGGGGGAAGAGGGGAGAGAAAGCCCAAAGAGGGCTCGCGGCCAAAACGGAGGAAGGCGCCGCCTCGAGCCTGGGAACAGCGCCCCCCCCCCCCCCCCTGGGGGAGGGCCGACCCTCGAGCCGCGGGGCGACCGGGAACGGACCCTGGAGCGCAAAGCTGCCCTCGGGGGGGCGATGCGGTTCCAGGACGTCCCCGTGTTTTTGTCACCTCGTTTGCTTTGTTGTCTGGTGGTCTGTTACGTGGCGTGTGGTTCCGCACATCGTTTCGACTACCCGCGCAGCTGAGATCAATTTGGGAATGCCTCACAGCAGGAATCAACCTGAAAATCGCCCACTGAAATTCGTCTGGAAAGCCGCACAACAGGATTCGATTTGTAGCACGCACGGTAGGAATCACTATGGAAATCCTCAACGAAAGAAATCCGAGTGCAAAGCCCCACAAAAGGATTGCATGTGTCGTCCACACAGTGAGAATGTATGCGCAGACGGTCCGCCAACAAAAATGTTTGCAAAACCATACAACCGGATTTGCATGCGTGTCACACACAAAGCGACATATTTTTGCCAGACCACCACAAATTAATCCCATGGAATCTTCCACAGAGTGGGCCATGGGAAAGAATTAACGGCTACCCTCACACCCTCCACGCGCACGCGCAAAAGAGGAAACGGAAAGGGGGAGTGGTTGAGCTCTCTCTCTCTCTCTCTCTCTTCCTGTGTCTCTCTCTCTCTCTCTCTATCGTGTTCTCTCTCTCTCTGTCTCTCTTCCTCTCTTTGTCCGTAAATATACACATGTATGTACACGTACATACATAAAGACAGACAGACAGACAGGCAGGCAGGCAGACAGACAGACATAAGACGGACATACGGACAGAAAGACAGGCCGACAGCAAGACGGGCAGACATACGGACAAGCATACATACATACATGCATACACACACATACATACATGCATGCATGCATACATACATGCATGCCTGCATGCATGCATGCATACATATATACAAACATACATGCACACATGCATACACACATACATACGTGTATACGTGTGTACGTATATACATGCGCGCAGACATACATACATACATACATACATACATACATACATACATACATGAATACATGCATACATGCATACATGCATACATGCATGCATGCATACATGCATACATGCATACATGCATATATACATACATATGTACAAACAAACAAACATGCATACATACTTACATACATACATACATACATACATACATGCATGCATGCATGCATGCATACATGCATATACACACACCTACAACCACACACACACACACATACAAGATAATGTCCTGAAACCGAGTCGGCTCGAAGGAGTGGTTGGGAGCTCTGGGGCCGCGGATTGTCCCCCCAAACAAACAGAGCATCGCAAGGGCAGACTTGCTCAGAAGGCGGCGGGGCTTCTCAGAAGCCCTCTGGTCCTCTGAGAAGCCCCCCCTCGCGACTTCAAACAAAAGCTTGCAGGCATCTTCTCGGCCGAAGCAAGGCCAGAGGCCTTCTGAGCCTTCTGAGCCTTCTGAGAGGGCCCGCCCCCTCTGCCTTCCCCCCCATGGGCGCGCCGCCGAAGCAAGCACGAGGGGCGTGCGCCGAGCCCGGCCAGGTGTACGCAACGCGGTGGGCGTCGCCCGAGCCTTGCAGACGGCCTGCCAGGCCTGCAGCTCGGCCTTCAGCGCCCCGTCGGGGAGGCCCAAGATCTGCGGCGGCTCCACGAACGCGGCGGCCAGCAGGTCTGCGGCCAGCGCCCTGTCCTGGAGGAAGGAAAAACAACACATGCGTGCGCTGGCGGAGCTCCGCGCGGACCTCCGAAACATCTGCTTCATTCCGCTTTTCCCTCTCCGACGTCCGGCAGGTCCAGCTCGTCGAGGCCCGCCTGCATGGCCGCCAGCTCGGAGAGGAACGCAGCCCTGCCCAGGGCTTCCGGGGAGCTGGTGTTGCACCACTCGGCAAACTCTAGAAGCCTGGAGCTGCTGGTGGCCCCCGGCAGCACGCAGTTGCTCGAGGTGAGGTTCTGCCCCAAGGCCCCCGGGGCCACGTCGTCCTGGAAGTCGCCGGCCAGTCCCACAACCACGTGAACCTCAGAGACCACCCTCCCCCCGTTTGCACCCGTGCTCTGGATGGGGTATTTAAAATTTACAAAGGGAGAGGATTGACCTTACGACGGAGCTTGCCCATCCCCCCTCCCTCCACCGCTATCTCCAAACCCCCCTTCACCCGTTCCGACAGCACGTGACCTCCCCCCCGTTGCACCCGTGCCCT